>APFE031402421.1:52403-109903 GCA_000404065.3 Pinus taeda | reverse complement strand
TGCGATGCGAGAAGTCTGACATGATTTGACCGGAAAGGAATATTCTTAGATTCTGCTCATATCGCAAATTGGTGATGTTTCAAATAGTAACATTAAATGTTGCACACAAGACTTTACGAAATGCAAAATGCGATTTAATCATTAGAGCGGGCTTCTTGGATTTTTGTTTAGATTTTAATGAATTTTAAATCAAATTATTTTCTAAAGGGTCCCCATTTGTTATCTAAAGGATTTTACCAAATGGGGGGTTGTTGTACAACACAACAATTGGCGATTCACTGGAAGAACTAGTTATCTTTGATAATTTTGAAATTTCTAAAACTTTCAAAGTAAAGATAGTTCAGGAAATAGGAATTGCATGAAATTTAAGATAAGTAACATTTCTATGAATAAAAACAAACTCACCTAATTACAATTCATTTGATATCCTCTTAAAGATGAAAATTCTTTTGTCTATATCAATCTTTACTTAGTTTAAAAATAAAGTAGGGGGCTTTTGCAGATTAGCTTTTAAATGTACTCATTTGTCACAACTAGAGCCTCTACTGCCAGCAGGCGTCCATAGCCTCGACAGGGTTACCTTTTAGCGAGCAACGATCCAGTGTCCTATCCAGATAAGAGTGCATCTTTTAGAGATAATCCAAAATCATATACTTATTCTCCTTTTCCTTTTTTTAAACAATTTATTTTTTTGCAAAATTTTTCTTTTTATTACTTAAAATTCATTGTCTTGGTTTGGTGGCCAAATAATGACAATTCCATTCACTGGTTGTAATTCAACTGAACAAGCTCACTCGTGATGAGACCCCTAGTCTTAAGATTAAATTAATCTCAAGCCATTACCCTGTTTTCGTATGCAATATTGGCAATGTTAGTCTATTATTTCCCTATGAACATGGTAAGCCGGCTCTTTTGATGAGACCTCTTATCTTTTAAGTTTTAGTATATTTTAGAATTACACTCTAAAAAGAGAAAAGTTTACTGGATGGGGAGAACCATTGACTCCTTAAGAGTTCTGGATGATAATTATAGAGTTGAAGATGCTTATTTGCAAAGATTCTTTACTTTGTTAAAGATACTTTTCTTGACTGATAGTAGAACAAAAGTTTTTTATAAAGTTGGAGGTTTCTCAAAGAATAAATAATTTTGTGGAAAAAATAAAATTTCAGAGAGATAGAACTTAGCTAATTTTCAAATGTTATAATTATTTCCTTAACAATATTCACTTATAAAAGCGAAAAATCAAAATATTTCCAAAAGATTTATTGTGAGGCCAAAAGTAAATACTTATTCAACATTTATTTTTCTAGAAAGCATAAAAATGAAAGAAGATAAATGCGATAATGTTACAATTAGGAGAGGTTATCTCCTAAGAAAAGAATTTCTTCAAGATAAGCCCATTAACAGGAAGAGAATCTCTTCTCCCTGATAAATCTTGTAATATGAAGGTCGATGGGCCTACTTGCTCGACAATTTGAAATTGTCCGAGCCACAATCTTTGGAATTTGGTGTTTTTACCTTTTTCCTCATGTGCTTTGTCCAATTTCAAGACAAGATCTTCGATTTGAAATGACCTAGTGAAAACTGAACTTGTATCAAAATAAGTTTTAACTAACTATTGAAGACGACATGTGTGATCTTTGCTTTTTCTCTTTCCTGTTCTAATTTGAGAATTTGATCTTTGCCTTAATTGTAATGAAGAAGAAGGAATTTCTTCAATGAATTGTACTAGGGCCAAAGAGGGAATAGCTAGATTTGATGGAATGACAACTTCTTTCCCATAAACCAAATTGAATGGAGAAGTGCCTATTGCGGCCTTCTTATTGATTCTGTCTGCCCATAAAGAAAATGTCAAATATTTGTGCAAATTCTTTTGGGTTTGGTCAACAGTCCATTTAAAGATTCTAATGAGATTTTTATTAGTTGAATCTGCTAACTCGTTCCCTTGAGGATATTAATTGGAAGAATAATTTAATTTAAAACCTCTTTTTAATGCGAATTCAGTCATACTGTTCCCAGAAAAATAAGATGCGTTATCAAACATAAGTGCATTGGGTAAGCTGAATCTGGTCATTGTAAATTGATCGATGAATTCAATAATTGCAGCAGAATTGACTAATCGTAGTGGAATTGCTTTCACCCACTTCGTAAAATAATATGTTGCAGTAAGAATATATTTGTGTTATTTTGAAGAGTTAGGAACGATCTCACCTATGACATCCAATCCCCATTGTTCAAAAGGTTGTTGAATAAATGCTGGTTTCCTTTGTCTTCCAGCAGTTGTTTGACATACTTTACATTTTTGCACATACTCATGAGTGTCCTTGAACAATGTTGGACAATAATAACCGACATAAATAATTTCGTGCACTGTTGTATCTCCTCCAAAATGTCCAACGGCTAGGCCATCATGGTGTTCTTGCAAAAAAATTTATGCTTCAGATTTTTTGAGGCATCTTAGCAAAATGGAATCATAATTTTTTCGAAATAACACATTATCAATGGCTTGATACTGATTAGCTTTTAGCCTTAAAGCTCTTTTTCCTTTTATAATTGAGTTTAGGAGGAGAAAATCCATTTCTCAAATAGAAAATTAAATCAACATATTGGGATTCAGACTAGTTTAGATTTACCTTAGATATTTGCATAATATTACCTGAATCTTCATTTGTTGATATGTTGGAAGCTCCTGCTAGCATCCTGTAAAAACCTTGACCTTTGACAATTTTAGCTAGTCTGATTTCAATGTCATATTCTTGCAGTGCTATAACCCATTTTTCCCTTTTCTGTCTTAATTTTTTTTGCACTAGCAAATTTCTCACATATCAGAAATGGACTATAACTTTAGTGTGTGTTTTAAGAAGAAAAGGTCTAAAATTATTTATAGATTTAAAAACAACAAAAGCCTATTTTTCAACATCTGAGTAATTCAATTCAACACCTTGCAAATTGGAGCTAAAGAAAAAGATTGGTGCTTCAATTTTCTCATCATTGATTTGTGTCAAAATGGCTGCATATGATGTTTCAGAGGCAAAAGTATATAAAATAAAATAATTAGAAAAGTTCAGGTTGCTAAAGAGGGAGCATTTATAATTGCTTGCTTGATAAGATCAAAAGCTTCTCACTCACTATGTCCCCATTTAAAAACTGATTTTTTCTTGATCATGACTTGCAAGGGTAAAACAATTCATGAAAAGTCAGGGACAAATCTTTTAACAAAATTTATCTGGCCTAGGAAGGACTGCATGTATTTTCTGTTGTGAGGCAAAGAGATTTTAGAATTTTTTTTTATCCTATTAGGATCTATGTGAATGCCATCTTTAGATACAATAAATCCGAGATGTTTACCTTCACTTAAAGCAAAGTAAGACTTCTTTGGGTTTAGAGAAATTCGTACTTTTTACAACGTTCAAAAATATGTTTCAAGTCTTTTAAATGATTACTGCGATTCTTTGAATACATTGTTATATCATCTAAATAAATGACCATAGTTTTATTTACCAGACCTTTGAAAGCTATATCCATGGCTCTCTAGAAAGTCGCACTAGCATTAATGGGCAACCAGAAAGGACACAAAAATCAACAACATCTCACTGATTGGGCAACCAATAAAATGCGTATTATTTCATTGGAAACATCCAAGAATAGAAAAGAGGGAAACATCTGAAAAAGGAAACATCTAAAATATATTGGCTTTATCTAATTATGCAGTTTGATTTTATCTTTTGTAATAAAGAGAATGATTGCATTGTTTTTAAAAGGTTCATCTCTTCTTCATAATAAAGTAGTGGTATTGTTTGCATACCTGTGTTATTCCAGTGTTTGTGTCTACAGTCTGTTCTGTGATTCTCTGTTTTGTTAATTTTCAGATCTGCAAGTAGATCAATTGGTATCAGAGCGTAAGATCTTGGAAGCCATCCACCTGTTCGAAGGATTTTTTTTTAAGGGTCATACATTTCACTCCATTCAGTGGATGAAAATCATGCCGCCTCATCAAGAGTGTCAAGAGCCCTCCCATGCAGACTCGCCAATGAATGATTTAGCTAGGGCTCTTCAAGAGCTAATTACGCTGCAACAACAACAACGCCCTCCAGGGAAAATGCAGCTTGATGCATGCTTTCAACTGCCCAAATTCTCAGGGCAAATGAATGGTGAGACTGTTGATTCTTGGATCCGCAGCCTCTCCAACTATTTTAGAACCTGTCCAACAATGGACGAGGAGATGAAACTTCAGATCACCAGTCTACAATTGGAAGGCCTAGCACAAACATGGTGGGATACTCATCTTGAGAATATGTCCTTGGTTGTGGAACTTGGAGAACAAGCCGAGACCAAATCGACGCCTATCACATCTTGGAATCTCTTTTGCGAGGCCTTACGTGAATGCTTCTATCCTCCAGGATATATACAAAATCTCCTTGCCAAATGGTTGCTGCTTCGACAACTACCCAATCAATTAGTGCAAGCCTACATTGATGTCTTCTGCAAGTTGCGCATTCAACTCCATATATCCGATCCAGACGAGGTACTAATTATCAAATTTAATTCTAGTTTGCTAATGCTTCTTCGTCGTGAAGTTGAGTTGTTTGATAGTGCTTCATTAGACAAGGCCTTTATTCGGGCCCTGGTGATGGAACGCAAAGTGGGTACTTGAATCCGATATCCTCAAGCCAGAAATGGTCCATCTTCCTTTGATTCTTCTAATGTCGCCTCTGCCTCATCCCCCACACCTCACCACACCCCCTAGTGTACATTTCACAAGACCAACTCACATGCTTTTGCAGATTGTCGAGTATTGAAAAATCTCCGCCCCCAGAAAACTCTTTTTACAGAGGTCGAACAACCAAAGGCCACTACCCCACTTCCAGCTGTTTCTCTCGAAAATCCGACTAAAGTGGACCCCTCTCTCATCCTCATGACTGCTAATGCAACAAACACCTCTGTTACGCCTTTGTTTACCCATAATTGTCAAATCAAACATGAGTTGGCCAAGCTTATTCTTGACAATGGGAGTCAAAAGAATCTTGTGTCACAAGACTTAGTTGCATGCCTTTGCCTTCCCACCACTCCTCACCCCCACCCGTATCAGCTCGGTTGGGTCAGAAAGGACGGTCCTCGTCTTACCATCTCACAATGTTGTACTGTCACCTTTGCTATTGGACCTTTTCATGATACTGTGGTATGTGATGTTTCTCCTCTAGATTGTGCTGATTTATTGCTAGGAATTCCATACCAAGAGGCTCGACATGCTGTTTATCATGCTACAGATCACCAATACCACTTGCAGCACAATGGGCGCACCTATGTGCTCACATCCTCAGCTAGCACATCAACCCAACCTTCCATTGGCAAAGCTGCCATTATGAGAGTCAATTTAAACCAAGATGTTTCTTTGTGCTTGGTTCGCCCTGTCAAGCCAGACAACCTCACCAATCCAGTCCCTCCTTCAATGGCTCCTCTACTCCATGAATTTGCAGATGTCTTCACCCAACCCACAGGGCTGCCTCCAACACGCTCTGTTGAACACCACATTGATCTTATTCCTGGCGCTTCCTTACCCAATGCCCCATCTTATCGCCTTGCTCCTCGAGAGGCAACTGAGATCGAATGCCAAATTGAAGAATTGTTGACATCCGGTCATATTCAGCCGTCATCCTCGCCCTGTGCATCTCCAACTTTTATTATTCCCAAAAAAGATACTTCTGAATGGCGCCTTGTGACAGACTATCGAGCCCTTAATAAAGCCACTGTTAAAAACTGCTACCCCCTTCCCCGCATTGAGGATTTGTTGGACCATTTACACGGGGCTTGTTTCTTCACAAAGATGGATTTAACTGCAGGCTACCATCAAGTTCGCATGCATGCAGCCGACACATGGAAAATTGCTTTTAAAACAAAGTTTGGGCTATTTGAATGGTTGGTCATGCCATTTGGATTGACCAACGCACCGGCCACCTTTATGAGATTCATTAATGATATTTTCAGGGCACATTTGGGTAAGTTTGTGGTCATCTACCTTGATGACATTTTAGTATTCAGCAAATCTTGGGAAGACCACCTTCAGCATGTTCGCATCATACTTGAGTTATTGCGAGCACATCACCTTCAGGTCAAAGAAAAGAAATCCTATTTTGGACAAACATCAGTTCAATATTTGGGATTTATTATTGACAACAAAGGGGTTCGCCGAGATCCCTCTCGTGTACAAGCCTTGGCGCAATGGCAAGCCCCTTCCTCTGCACATGACCTCAAGAGCTTCATGGGAGGTATTAATTTCTACAGAAAGTTTGTCTCTCATTTTTCACAGTTGGCTCGCCCTTTGCACCAGTTGTCTCATCAAGCAAAGTTTATTTGGGATGCCGAATCTGAGCAACATTTTGCTCAACTCAAGAGTGCCTTATGCTCTGCTCCTGTTCTTCGCTTGCCAGATATGAATCAACCATTTGAGATGGAAACTGATGCCTCTCAATTTGCCATTGGAGCTGTTCTTAAACAGGGAGGCCACCCTATGGCATACCATTCTGAGGCACTTGCGGATGCTAAGCTCATGTACAACACCTATGACAAGGAATTCTATAGTTTAGTGCAAGCTTTGAAGCAATGGCGCCATTACATTCTTGGCAAAGAGACCATCCTCCATACAGATCATCATCCGCTAATCTTCATCAACTCACAACAAAAGATCCAAGAGCAACGCCATTTAAAGTGGGCTTCTTACATTCAACAATTCCATCAGGTGATTAAATACAAGAAGGGGACAAGTAATAAGATGGTTGATTTGTTAAGTCGACCGCCTGCTCAGGTCCTACACATTCTAGAGGTGCGTTGTGCTACATATGATGCTTGGAAAGATATGTATGCAACAGATCCGGCCTTTGGTGAGATATGGGAAGCTTTGCAACACCCTACAGTCATTAAGCAAACTCCCTTTCTTGATTATACCATTCGTGATGGTTGGTTGTATAAATTGAACCAACTATGTGTGCCACAATCTGATGATCGTCTCATTCTCATCCGTGAAGCACATGCCTCTTCATGTGGAGGGCATTTTGGCACAGCCAAGACCATTCTCAATCTTCAACGCCACTTCTATTGGCCTGCCTTACCAAAGCAAGTGGAAAAATTCATCGTGCATGTTCTCTTTGTTCACAAAGCAAGCCCTCAAATCGTAAGCATGGTTTGTATCAACCATTACCAATTCCCTCTCATCCTTGGGAATCCATTTCCATGGACTTTTTAAGTGGCCTTCCTACTACTTTTCGTAAACATGATGCTATCTGGGTAGTGGTATGTCGTTTCTCCAAGATGGCTATATTTCTTCCTTGTCATAAGACTACTTCTACTGCTCAAACCACGGATCTCTTCTTCCATCATGTGTGGCCACACTTTGGTTTGCCAAGTAGCATTATTTCAGATCGTGATTCTCACTTTCTCAGTACCTTTTGGCGTACTCTTTGGTCTTTGTTGGGTTGCCAACTTCATTTCTCCACTGCTTTCCACCCACAAACAGATGGACAAACCAAAGTTGTCAATCGTACTTTGGTTCACTCGCTTCGCAGCTACTTTTCCAAAAACAAACAGTGGGATACATATTTGCACATCATTCAACATAGTTACAATCGAGCAACACACTCCTCAATTGGTTTCTCACCTTTTGAGGTTTACTTTGGGTTTCAACCAAGTGCACCCTCTGAGATGCCATTGACAATCACCCCTTCTGGATCTGCACATCAACAATAGGAACAAAAATCAGCTCATCATTTTATACACTCCATTTCTCAACGCCAAGCTCAAGTAACTACTGCTTTGCAAGCAGCCCAAGCTCGTGCCAAACAGAGACATGACAAGCAGTGAACACACTTGTCTTTTCAACCTGGAGATCGTGTGTGGCTCTTGTTGGACAAGCAACGCTTCAAGGGCCAGCATCATAAGCTGTACCCTCTGAGATATGGCCCATATACTGTTCTGGAACGCATAGGAGAAAATGCATATCGCTTGGACTTGCCTTCCCAGCTTGGCATCCACGATGTTCTTAATGTTAATAATCTCAAATTATTTGAACCACCTCTCCTTGAGGAATCTGTTACAATTCATCATCCGGTTGATAATATTCCAGATTTTCAGCCTCCTCTGCTCAAAGATACAATTCTGGACTTCAAGAAATGGGATACACGACATCAGCCATACTTCTCATATTTGGTTGGTCGAAAGGGACACACACCATCACAGGCAAAATGGATCAATGCAGAAACATTACAACGCAATTTCCCTCAGTTGGTGGAGGAAGCCGGGACGCTTCCTGATCTAAACAGGGAGGAATTGGGCAACCAGAAAGGACACAAAAATCAGCAACATCTCACTGATTGGGCAACCAAGAAAAAGCGTACTATTTCATTGGAAACATCCAAGAATAGAAAAGAGGGAAACATCTGAAAAAGGAAACATCTAAAATATATTGGCTTTATCTAATTATGCAATTTGATTTTATCTTTTGTAATAAAGAGAATGTTTGCATTGTTTTTAAAAGGCTCATCTCTTCTTCATAATAAAGTAGTGGTATTGTTTGCAGACCTGTGTTATTCCAGTGTTTGTGTCTACAATCTGTTCTGTGATTCTCTGTTTTATTAATTTTCAGATCTGCAAGTAGATCAATTAATGAATCCAAATGGAATCTTTTGATAGGCATATGTTCCCCACTTGGTTCTGAACGTGGTTTTTAGTCGATCATCTAGATGTACAAGAATTTGGTTGTAACCTGAAAATCCATCCAGAAAAGACATTAGTTTTGAACCTGCAACTGACTGCAGTACCTGTTCCATAGGATGGAGTGGAAAGTTGTCCTTCTGACAAGTCTTGTTGAGATTGTGGAAGTCTATGCAAGTTCGAATATCACCATTGTTTTTCTTGACTGGTACTAGGTTAGAAACCCACCCACCTTGAATGTCTAATAGGAAAAATGATTTTGGCTTTAAGAAGTTTGTTTAATTCAAATTTGATTTGATTCTCTAGATTTGGATGAATCTTTCTCAACTTTTGTTGTAATAGGCTTTTCGTTAGATATCATAGGAATAATATGTTGTATGATATAAGTATCATACGTTTTAAGATCATCATAATTCCAAGCAAAAACATTTGTATATCTTCTCAACAAATGAATGAAGGCTAACCTTTTGTCAAGTGCAAGACCAAGACCTAGGTTAATATTATGTGGTTTAAGACCAGTTCCAAGATTTACTATTTCAAACCTAAATGTTGAACTTTGAAGTTTTAAATTAGTTGGTTTCTTGAATCTATCTTTAAGATTATATATATCTTCCAACTTAACTACAGATTTGGGTATGAGATTTTCATTTGTCTTCTGTTTCAGCTGACTATCATGTTGGTCTTCATCTATTATTTGGTCATCGTATGAGCTCTCGGATGTTAAGAAGTTTATGATATATTGATCATCATTAAAAACTCGCCAATTGGTGGTATTATCGGGAATATAAGGTCTAAAAATTAACTCTATAGAAAACCGATCAAGACTATAATCCTCTGATGGTATGAGTTTGGAGGCAATGTTAGCTAAGAGGTCAACACTTGCATTTTGAAGTCTTGGTATTGGAGAGATATTAAATGCCAAGAAATGAGAGGTAAGGTCCTCAACTAATGATTGATAATGCTTTAAATGTCTAGAAATGCAGTGAATGATGTTCCTTGTTTGATCACAATTTCAGAATCTCCAAAGACTTGGAGGTATTTGATATCAAGGCATATGGCTTTGTACAATCCTTGAATTAATTCCTCATACTCAATAGTGTTATTTGTGCATTCAAATTCAAGTATGCATGGCAACATAGTTTTCTCTCCTTCCGGGCTAGCTAATATGCAACCTGCCCCTGCTCCATCATTAGATTTAGATCCATCAATAAATAATTTCCAAGACAAAGAATTAAATATTGGTTTATCTACAAAATTGATACATCTAGAAGAATTTGTTTGTGAATAATTTTCAATCTGTGAGGTAACATAATTCACCAGAAAAAGTGAAGTTTATGCATTAAAATTTGCCCAAAAATGATTCAATAGAATAATTTCCAATGATATTATTGTTGTATGCAACGAGCTCATTTTATCCTTCCAGACCAGTCAAAATATACTTTAAATGCTTCTCACGGTCAACCCTTATTTGATTTGGCTTGCAGTTGTAAGGAAGCCACATATGAGACTAATTTGTTGCGAAATAGCCATAAAGCTTTTTGGGCAATCTCTGCTGAGGATCAAGCAGTAAAATTCAGGAATATCAACGACTAATATGTCAATTACTTGACATACTCTCAAATTTGAAGAGAGTTTGATGGTGACCGAATTAATCTCAACTTTGAGTTTGAATTGTGTCTGATCTAACTGAATAATGTGAACAACAGATTTCTGGGGTAAGACATTTAATTTCGCACAAAATGTTTTTGGCATAATGTTAGAGGAAGCCCTAGAATCAACTAAAAAATTGTGCAGATTCTTATTAAAGATTTCAAAAGTCAAAATAAAAGGAGGAGTATGAGAGTTAGATCTACCACCAATTAAAACAACATCAATTGATTTGACTTTATCCGATGAAGTACTAGGAGGCTTACCCATTCCTTTAGAAGCTTGAGAAATTACAGCGGTAGGAAGAGGAGACATGGGAACTGCATTTAATTCATTGAGCAATAGATTCTGCTGATGTTTCAGCTTGCTAAGCTCATATAACGTAATATTAGCTTTGGCCTTCTTCATGTCTTCAACTATGATGTCTTCCATATCATCAGAAATTAACAAGGTTTTGGATGAAGGTGAAGGATTAGATTGAGGAGGGGATGTCTGAGTAGACTTAGGGGAAGATTTCTTACCTATTTCTTTTTCTTTGACAGTAGTATTTGATGATTTCTGTTTTTGACTTGATTGTGGTGAATCAGTAGTGCTCTTGCTTATGGTGGCAACAAGTAAAGCTTCTTCTTCTTCATTGTTTGACAAAGGAATAATGAAATCCCACATTCCATGTACTTCAACCAACTCTTCATCATCAGTTTGTTCATAAGTTGCTAATACTTCTTCTTCTTCCAAATTTGATTCGACATTTGATATGGTATTTGGAGGTTTAGGATTAGAGATTGGATTTCTTTTAAAAGGTCTAAAAGGTTTTCTAGAATAAGTTTCAGCTACTTGCTTCTTTATCTCAACCATTTCATCGGACATGGTTTTAAGTAATTTTTGCAAACCTTCAAGATCGAAAGGGTCTTTAGGTATTTTCTTCTTAGACTCTTCTTTGAAGGTGACCTTTTTGGATTTTCTTTCTTCTAATTCATTTTTCTTCTCTAAAGCTAGAATTCGTTTTTCTACAACTATAGCTTCTTTCATGTTTTCAGCCAAGGTTGGCTTAGTAACTCTATAAAAAAAAATAGCTGTGTTTGAAGGGAGAGCAAAAAAGTACAATTCATTTTGTACTTCATCACTTGGTCTGGATGCACCTGGGATTTTATTTAACAATTTGTTAAAACATGAATTGAAATCCTTAATTGGCTCTCTAGATTCAACTTTTAAGTTGGAGAGATCATTAATAAGAGTAGCTGTTAAGCGGTCATCTCCAAACTTGGTTAGGAATTGTTCTTGGAACAGATTCCAATTATCAATGGAACTAGATGGTAATGAAAAGTAATAGGATCCTACTGATCCTTCGAAAGTATAAGGAAATAATCGTACAACAACATCTTCTTCAACAACTCCATTTAGATTTATAGATAGCATGAAGTTTTTTATATGCTCCTCGGTAGGAAGACCATCATCAAGATTAAATTTTGGCAACTATTTTTCTGGATGGGTAGGTAATGGATGCAATGGTATAGCCATTTGAATGGCTCCCAGATTTGTTTATGGTCTTTGAGCCATTATGGGTATCTGTGTGGAAGAAGATGCACTAGTAGTGGGAGGTGATTGGGTGGAGGAAGATTGTGCTCCTGTACCGGTGTAAATGACTCTTTGAAATGGTGAAGTGGATGATTAGATATAATAATTTGGAGGTGATGAAGATGATTGAATGAATGAAGGAGTTTGTGGTGGTGGTGAGAGAATCTCACTATGAGTTTCAGACTCAAATTTCTTGGGTTTCCTTCGAGGAGGAGATAGAGGAAATTCAAATGGAGGTATTCCAAAATTTTCACTCTGCGATATGGTTAATCTTTGAGAGGAAGGAAAAGATGAAGAAATATTGGCTTCAGATATTTCATATTATTCTTGAGACAGAGAAATCCCTTCTAATTTATGGATTAAATATTGTACTTTAGGAGTCTCTGTAGAAGAAGGTTGATCTAATTTCTTTGGGGAAACACTTGTGGGATTTAGAGATTTTTTCACAACTTCACATTTGGGATTTGGAGATCTAGAATGTGGCTAGGAAGTTGGAGGTGACGGTGAGGGATTTTTTCTCTTAGAATGGTTTTCCAATTTAGATTTACTTGCCATTCACATCCCTGGACCTCCTTCTAGTGCCAAAAAGTTGAAGCCTCGAAATTCACTGTGACAACATGGGGGATAACCACCCGTTCGGGGACTTGAATACCGTCCCTTATTCATTTGGGTTGGTGGCTCCGACTGGATTTATGGGACCATTTTCCCAATCTGAAAAAGATGTTTGGATGGGATATGCGTTTGATTATCAAAGCTGATTTGGTAGATGAGGGTGGTTTCAATAGAAAAATCAAACTATCTATGTATTACTATTTACCCGAGCTTAAATCAATATTTGTGCAATCTAGATAAATGACTATCTTGAATGATAATGAAGATTATTAAAACAAGAAGTATAAAACTTTAGTAAAACAACTATTTCGATTAAATAGTTAATCGAAATGGTTGAATGTAAAACATATCACATCAAATATTTAACAAAATCTTGCTTATCAAAATTAAAGAGGATAACATCTTAGTTATATTTCAAAAGTGAAGAAATAACAGGTTGTATTAAAACATAATTGACAAACAATGCACATGTAAAAGAAACAACTTAACAATTTATAAAATAATCACTATGCAATGATAAAAGTATCCGATGCGAAATGATTAATCAATAGAAAATAATGCTGCAATCCATGCTTTTTCTCCAAGATTGATCACATAAAAACATAAGTGCAATTATTAGAAAACTTTCTCAAATAAGCTTTCATGGACTAGATATTCAAAATTAAAGAAAAATTATAAAGTAAAAAAGTGTAAGTTTTTTAAAGAGTCTCAAATAAAATTGTGAGAACCTTTTCTAAATACATGAAAGGGGTTTAAATATCAAAAAATATTACAAAAATAGCTAAGCACTAAATTCTAAGGAGTGAGATGACTCTCCTTAAAATCAGTGCCAAAAATACAATACTAAAATTGATCTAAAATAAAAAAAATCGGATCTTGATTGGTGTTGGCTCCTCATTTGCTTCCACTTCTCATAGATATCCATCATAACTTGAACTCCTATAGGCTACCTAATGCTTATGTTCACTTGTCCCATATAAACTGTATCTGCAAGAGATGGCATCATATGGATAATGGAATTGGTTAAGCATCGTAGGGCCATAAATTAACTATGTGGTTTTACTAGGTATGCTCAATAAGCCTCTCAATTCAGCTGCAACAACTGTTTGATGCGTTGTTCTTTTGCTGCAAGACTTTTGTGCCAACTTAATTGTAATTCCTCGATCTCGGGCAAATTACGTGGAAAAAATCTTTGAGTGAAACCTACATACCAAAGATTATCATTAATAGTTTCTATCACATTGTTTGATGTTTCGCTAGCACTAGAAACCGCTCTTTCAACCTATTTTATCTGGATTTCCCAATCAATGAAGAGAATGTCCTTGTGAGATTCTTTGATCTTTGGCATCTTTGTTGTTTTTCCTTTTGAATTGTCCTGCCATGTGATCAAATTTGAAATCTTATCATCTATTTCCTCAAAATTGATTTTAGCATCAGTGAATTGACTCACTAATGCATCAACTTCTTGGCACAATGGACTAATCTCTACTAATTTCTTACAAAAGATAGATTTTTTGCTTTGATATCAACCCATTGATTTCTAAAGCTAATTTGATGAATTCATAAATTTTTGGGTAATCCTTTATTTGATCTACAGTAAATCGCAGCTATGAAATTTTAGTATCTTTGGCTTTTAATTCTGCTTGGCTTTCAAGTCTTAGGCTTTCGAAACTCTGTTGCATTTGTTCAAGCTATGCTTTGACCTATTCCTGTGTATTCACCTTTTCTCTTGTGATTTGATCTTCCAGTTGCTTTATTCTTTCCTCCTTCTCTTTGATCAAATTTCTTACTTCTTCTGCCTTGTCAATTGTCGCAAAAGCATAAGCTTTTGCAAACTGAGATAATTTGGTAAAATTTTTGGAAGGATCAATAGGTCTGTCTTTCCAGACAACATCCATTGGCTCATTACCTGGCAAGGTAATAGCATCATGGTCAATATTTCTCTTTTTTCTCTGTAACTTCATGACTGCATGATGTTTGGGACTCAAAAAGAAAATCTAAAGGAGGAATTTCCTACTCTCTCAAAACAATTTTTGAAGAAGGAAAATTAGGAATAACCTTGATATCTTCTGAAGTAGTGAGAGCTTTTTCAGAAGATTTCTCAGGAGGTTTTTGTTTCGGAAAAATTTTGTGTTTGACTTGTACTCACCTGTGGTTCCTTGATTATTCGTTCAAATTGCCCCCATTCTTTTTGCATTAGCTCTTGATCAAGTCCTTCTTGGTGTTCTCTTTATTGGAAGGTTCTTCTATGTTTTTTCTCTCTAGTAAACTCCTTTTGTGATTCAACATCTTTGGATGCTTTATTTTCATCCTCTTCTGAGACATTAGTAGAAACCCTTTCTTTCTGAGATTCCCGCGAGGGTATTTGAAGTACATTCAAAGGCACGTGCATTATCCTTTGATATATGTATTCTTTAAAGTCTGCTAATTCAATTAGATTTAGTCTGAGGGCAACTAAACTCTGTACCTGTGAAAATTGTTCAGCTGCTTCAAAAATATCATCCTCATGAACAAATGCTTTAACTTTAAAAACCGAGGTAAAATCATACACAACCTTAATAAGGTCATATAATCTTTCACGAAATTTAGTAAGATTTAAACTGTGCATGTCTGAAGTCGTTTAAACAATAAACACCACATCAAAGCACAAAATTGGGCTAGAGAGATTTTTTAGACTCTTTGAGAGACTTGGTTATTCCCTTGCTAACCGTCTAGTAAGCAATTTCTCTGGCTAACAATTTATCAAGGAGATACCACAGAAGTACATGTGGTGGAGCAGTGCTTCCAAAAACTCTGATATATGTAAATAATAATTCTTCTCCATACCACCTCGCACAGGTTAAATATCAACCTTGGCTTCTTCTGATAACCTCAGGGCTTTCTTGTCAAAGACAACCTGATAAATAGGGGGCACAACCCCCTGACAAATCTGATAGAAACATTCATTGAAACAAGATTTCCAAAGAGCTTTATGATACACATGGATTGGTGTGGGATCCTGAGGAGTCCACTTCCATCCCATAATTGGAAAAGGAAAAATGAAACATACAATGTCCATGATGTAGACACACATATAAAATGGAGGAATGGTTCTTGTAGTGACAAAATGGTTCTTCCTATATTATATGATATGGCAGGCTAAGTTATTTGACAAAATTGTGGCCCATTCCTTTACTGTAGAATTAGAAGCGACATCAATGAGAGGCACCCATTCAACTGAAAATTTGGTAGTGTCTACATACCCAAATAGTCTACATAGCATTGCGGTAATGTATAAATAAGGAGCACATAAGGAGTGACAAGAGAGGCTATGGAATACAAACCAATTCTATCCATCTTGTGCTTTCTAGGATTTTCCCTGCATTGCTTTTTAACTTCGGAGGGTTCTTCATTTTCAGCAACAAATTTCTCGATGAATGCTTTATCATAAATCTTGTGCAGTGGAGGTAAATGAAACATTCTTCTGATATCCTCTGGTTTAAAAGATCCGATGACCACTTGCTTTGAGGTCACAAATTCTCTGTCCTCAATATTCACATTTTCAATAACCCATTTCACCATATCAGTGTAGGGTAATAATTTTGGCCTATATGCTATCTTATGCAAAACAGAGCATGCAACTTTAGGATAAGAAGCATCTGAGGATTGAATATCATCTATTATGGCTTCCATCTCTATTTCCTTCTTAAATAGATCATAAACATTTTCCCAAGATCCGACACCACACTCTAGTCTACAAGTTGTATCATAAAATAACGGTGATGATTCCAGTACATCTTCAGCCGTAGACTATGTAACCTTTCCCTTGTTCATCTTGACCATCAAGCCAAGTAATCAAGCTTTTGTTATATTCCTGTCACCATAAAGAAGACGAGAATGTTAATGCGGAGGATGAAAAATAGAAATATAACATCATGCAAAATATGAAAACCTTATTCAAATAATGAGATAAAAACACTTAAATGCACCCATAATGGTGAGAAGACATCGAATTTCTCGAGCTAAGGAATCATAAATATCCATATCCTGAAGCGGAATCTGCGTAGGATTCAGATTAATTCACATTAATGTAGTCTATTGCCAATGATATTTTCGGAGCAGATCATTAAAACTTGTTAACGTACCATCCTTAATACGTGAGATATAATTTAATAACGTGTCAGTGGGTCTGTATTTTCTTGCAAATCAACTATTATCAATGTCACATAATAATTTGATTGCCAGTTTTGCAATTTACGAGATTGCGATCTGTCGGATGCTAGCATTTTATGATATTACAGTTAATTCGTTCGTCGAGTCCATCATCATATCGAAATATGTAAAGGAAGGTATAACATGTTTTGTTACTTTGTTGCGATGCGTCTGACATAATTTGACCGAAAAGGAACATTCTTAGATTTTGCGCATATCGCAAATCGGTGATGTTTCAAATGGTAACGTTAAATGTTGCACACAAGACTTTGCGAAATGTGAAATGTGATTTAATCTTTGGAGCAGGGTTCTTGGATTTTTGTTTAGATTTTAATGAATTTTAAATCAAATTATTTTCTAAAGGGTCCCCATTTGTTATCTAAAGGATTTTACCAATTGGGGGGTTGTTGTACAATACAACAAGTCACGATGTATCGCTTCTCAAATGTAGTGAAGTATTTCACTTTTCCTGCATCATCCAAGGTCTTCAAGCCAATCCAATCTTCCTTATAGAGAGAAGTCTCATTTGCAGGAAATATCACACTGAAATCACCATCAGGGTAATATCCAAACCATGATGTCTCTTGTGGAATCAACATAATATCGTGCTTAAACATAATTAAAACCAAGTTTTTAAGGCTATTGAAGTGCTACTTGTATGTGGAATTTCGGTCATTTGGATTTTCATTATTAAGCTTTGGGAGAAACTTACAACCTTTTAAATATTCAGATTTAGCAGTTGGTATTTTTAGATAACCACTAGGAGCCAGATGTTTGTGCACAAAATCATAATATAGTTCACTCGTAATGATCAGATATTGATCCATGACCTAAACGATAGCTCAAATTTCAAAGTGTTTGAAAGAGTGTCAAACCTGAGTGACCGGATAGATCTCTTCTTCCTGATTTCGGCATCGTGAACGGTTCGAAAAACCGACATTGTATGAAGGAGTTATCACAATTTGAAAAGTCCAATAACTGCACTTTTTAGACATTTGACCAAGATTAATTTGGTTTTTGAAAATATTAAAAAAAGTATATTCCAAGGAATATTCCCTTTTGGGGGTAAGCGCTAAACCTTTCCTTAAACGTCTTTCTTTAAGTTCCGTATTGAGCACGTGGGTAGTATTCAGAAAGTGGGAAACGATATCTCGCGCGAATAAAAAGCTATAAATGGTATTCTATGATTTCATGCGATTGACCTTAACGGTCGACATGTAGCATGGGAAAACTAATTTTCTCGTGCGCTCTCGATCTGATATCAGTCATGCAAGAATCTGTGCGAGATTGCGTGACAGCCGTTCGATTGGACGGGTCACATCGACATTGGAGATCGTTCGGGTTAGTTGGTGAGCATACAACACCATATCTGTTGGATTGAGTCGGATAGATCGATGGTGGAGATTCCACTATTTGAAATGCTTCCGATGTATACGTGGGCCCATAACCCACAGGTCCACGTGTGAATTGTGTAAAGATGCAGCTTTGCTGCATCAAAAATGGTATTAGGTGCCAACACGTGGCAAGCTCGGAGGCCGCCACGTGGCCCTGGAATGGTTATGTAAAATTTTGTTGGGGTCTAACAGAATCGAACCCATGACCTCCAGCAAGATAGGACATCGCTCTACCACCTCCGCCCCATGTTGTTTCTTACCATACAATCGTTACGGTGTATATTTGTTTCCTAATGGTTGGAGAGTTGGGGGTTAGGACTGGCAGCGGTCTTACCCACCAACGGTCCCCGTAAAACAGTTCACATGTCTCGATGTCAACGTAACCATCAGTTGCAAACGGCTGAAACGCGGTTGCATGACCACCATCTCTACGAAGGATTATCCTTAACTGCCGGGATTATACTACCTCATATGCATGCCCAAACAGTTATGGTAACGACTCACCTCTGACGATTAGCTTTGCAGAGTGGCTAAACTTAGGCGGATATGCCAAGTTTAATTGTAGTAGGTGCAATTCACCAAATTTGGTGGAGTATCCCTAGGTGATATTGATTAAATGCACTCCAGGAGCAGTTTTCGACTAGAGAGAGTGAAACAAGAGGCTAGCTAGGCTAATTGGAGCCTTCTGAAGCCAATGGAATAGTCTAGAAAAGCTGAAGAAGTCATCTTCATAGAGACTTTCATCTAGGGAGATTTTGGAGCTCAAGGCCACCAGGAGTTGGAGGCAGTTGTAGGAGCTACCAGTACTCGTTCTTAGCGAACCAATAGTCATTCCTGACTGTAATGAGCCTTCTAAATTCATTGTAGGGATTTTTAGAAGCATTTGAAGACTTTGAAAGGCTGAGATGCTACAAGGAAGTTTAAGGCAGGCCAGTGCCAACCGTGGAGGAAGGCCTAGTTTGGGGATGCAGTGCTCATTTTGAGCAAATGATCAATCTATTTTCAGTGTCTGATATGTGTTGGAGACAGTAGATGAGGTTTCAGTGACAGTTGGATAATTATGAAGGATTTGGTGCCATCAAGAAGCTCATAGTAGCTCAGTGCACTAATTGAAGGAATCAAGTCTAAGGAAGATTGGATATGTTTGCAGAGTGATGACAACCATGACAGGGATATAGATGGTATTCGAAGCCCATTGGTTCAGTTCATAACCTTTTGGAGTTAAGTGTGGAACTTGTAAAAGAAACTTTATCATAATCCCAAAGACCCAAGTCAAGATGACGAAAGCTCAAGGAGATGTAGTCCACGATGTTCAGGTGAACTCCTAGATTAAATTTGCCGTTATGTGTGGTCGTTTATTTGCTGCATTATATGGTTGTTATATGTATTTAATATCAATAGAAACAAATGGACTTGAGGCACTTAAATAGTTAAAAAAAGAGACATACACTTGTTTCAAGTATTTAATTCCGCAAATGTCATATATAAGCTAGATCATTTATTTGTTTAACTAAGTGGGAGATTCTTGTAAGTGTTGGACACCTAATCCTTAATGGGTTAGTGTGGAAGCCGAATAGACAAAAAGAAGTCCAAGAGACTTTGGGTTGTGAAACCCAACAGTCACAATATGTACTATAAATGTATATCTCTTATTAATAAAAATTGATTCTCATGTTTTATCTTTCATATTTCTCTTGCTGTCCATGTGTGTTTAACATGGTATCGGAGCGAGCGAATTCTGGCCTTGCTCATATTTGAGTCACTGTTTTCTTGTGGCCTTTTTTTGTGTTTCTTTCACTAGACCTATGCATTGACCATTAATGTTATGTGGGTCGTGAACTCTCAGTGCAGTGAAATTGCTGGTTGATTAATTCATGCGCTGGTGTTGAAGCTCTACCTGGAATAGAGCATTGAAATAGTGGTACACGTTTTGAAGTTTATATGCCTAATCCTAATAAAAAATCTATATATGTGTTGGTCTAAATATTTATATATGGTTGAATTCATTGTATATATTTGTGCTGGAATATGTATAATTTTTGATGCGTTCAATGAATACCACAATGTGGTGTATGGAAAGAATTGAAATAGTGTGATGCAGATGCGTTGGTCTTATTGAGCCAGATGCGTTGGTCCATATTTAAATATGTAGCGTATGCCTTGGAATATGAAATGTGGTTATAAATATGATCTCTTCTATGTGTTGAAGGTCATGCAAAAACGTTGAGAGTTAAGAGTCCTGGCGCGTTGGCTCATTTCTGTTCAAGCTACCTACTCTGACTATTAATGTTATGTACGTTGTGAAGTCTGGGTGCAATCATATTGCTTGTTGATTCATGCATTGGAGTTGAGCTTGAAGTCTAAGAAAAATTCACGGGAATACAAAACGTTTGAAGGCATATATATCCACGTGTTGGAATAGAAAATCAATACGCCGGTTAAAGAAATTCTAAACGTTTTGAATGTCCTTGCGCTTGGTAATCAGGATTAGCTCAAGATTTTTTATTCCATTTCATGCTTGTCACTGTATCTCTAGTTCCCATGGAGGCGGGACTGTCCCTCTGTATATGTGTCAGTGTGGCAGCATTTTCATGACCCAATTTCACCACTCATTCCATAGCGTATAGAATCAGTGCACTCTCTCTCCTCTTGTGTGCGTTCTCTCTGTCATTGTGCATAAATTTCAGGGTTCTATCTGTTTCACCTTGTGTTTGATTGTTGCATTTGTATTTTGCGTTGAAGAAAGACCAATTTTAGCCATTATCCTGCCATCCTGACATTCCTGACCTCTGAAATCCGTAGGTCTCTATTTTTGGTTGTCGTTTCTATATCCTTCGAAATCCACAGGTCACCATTTTTGGTCTCCAATTCACTGAACTGCCATACCAGAGTCAGTTGATCGCTCTGTGTTAACCATCTCTGCGCCAATAAATACGCTCTGCATTAACTCCATATACACTACTCCTGCTCCCAATCTTGAATTCTGCTCTGCTCTACATCTTGAATTTTGCTCCCATACAATCGGTCCTTCAGTAGCGAAATTGCATACAAACCTACATGAGACCGTTTCAAAATTTGCCCAACGAAGTGGTGTCTCTAGAATTCGAGAAGAACAACTACTAACGAGCAACCTGTGATCAATTACGCCTTTTATTTTCCTCGCTCTTCTCAACGAGGCAAGCGAAAAAAAGGATAGATTTTATGGAAGCCTGGAGGAAACCTATCAGGCATTGCGGTGTTTTCAAGTTCTTGGCATCGAAACGAAGAATTCTGACTAGACATGCCAACTGGCATTTGAAGCACTGAAATATAGATATTGAAGTGCCCATTTAGTGATGCCGATGTAATCAAGGGCATTGCATCAAAGCCGTTATCACACATAAAGGGTGCTAAATCCTTGTTCGAACATCTCCCTCTACTGAAACAACAAGAGGAGGGTCAGCCATGAAACTCGGCACACTTTTATTTTAGCGAGCCTGGTTACAGTTATAGAGCAAGGACGTCTCATACTAGATGATGGTAGCTCTATAATAGAGCTATTACTTCCAAAGGATTTCCAGCAGCAACAATGAAAGACAGGTATGTATGTAATGGTGATAGGAGCATACACTGTTAGTGGAGACTGTACCTCGGTAATCAAGGTGCATAAGCTTGTTGATTTGTCAACCTTCCCTGATTGAGAGGCCATATGGTATTTGGAAGTTATTGAAGCATATGAGATGTTCTACAAATCCTTGATGGAGGAATGATGATTTTTGTTCTTGACAATTATATTCATTGTTTTATCAAACTTAAAAGTGCTTTCCTTTTCCTTTAATGTTGGTAAGGGCATAACATAATATCGCTGAGTAGAGGGACAATGTAAGTCGGTCTGAGAGAGAGTCTTAGATATGCCATGGTTGAGAAAATGCTGAGAGAGCGAAAAATGATCGTATGAGTGGGCGTGAATTGTTCCTTTCAGATTCAAGCTTGTCTGTTGATGATGCCAAGGCTTACAAAAAGTACAATAGGGAAGATGAAGAAGATTGGGCCAAGGAGGTGAAGAAGAACCCAAGTCATTCATAGGTAGAAACCTCAACTTCTGGGGTTACAACTGAAGAAAAGGAGCAAATACTAGCTGAAGACGATGATGAATTGGACCTTGATGAATTGGATGAGCTAGAAGCTAGCATAACAAAGACTACAATGGCAGAAGTCACCTTGTAAAGCTTAAACTCGAGCGCTTTCAACGTAATAGGTATTGCAGCACCTTTTGGAGGTAAAACAAGCTCTCCTGCTCGATGAGCGTAGATTACAATATCTCCATTCCAACCATCACTAGCAATTTGTGGAAGGAAGTCAACATATTGAGCACGCACACTACCACTTAAGGTTATAGGAGATGAATCAAGAATACGACTCTTAGTTTCTCATGTACTTGGGAGAAATTGCAGCTAGGCCGCTCAATACAAGGCTCTCCACTTGCGCTGGTGCCATAATGATTAGAAAATAGAATTCAAAACATTACACGCCTCAAGTCCAAGAGAATCTATATTAATAGTGAAGTTAAAATTTGCCATGGTGCATTGAATGTTTATGTGGAAGTATTAATTCAGTCTCCCTCTTTGAAGCTTAAATTCCAGTTTATGCAACATACATATATTTCAGAGACCACATATTCCTTGTGCATCAGTAGTCTGTATAGTTTAGTGTTTGTTTGTTCAAAATTTTGAGTCAGGAGGTCTTGAAACACACGACTGTAAGGCTTTTTGGAAGTTTGCATATATTCATCAAAGATTTGAGACAAAGGATTTGATTTGAGGAGCTGAAATTTAGTGTGGAGGTTTTGATTCCATTTCTAATTTTTTTTTATTTTTTGGATATAATTAGTCTGTGAAATCTTTGAAGATGGTGGTAAAAGATATTTTAATCGTGAAGAAGTGTTGAAGAAAATTGCAGACAAGTTGTATAACGGTTTGGTCTCTTTATAGAGACATCACCTCATTGCTGCAGATTTTTTAGAAGACTTATATCCAAGCTACTTTATTAATTTCCGTTTTTTTCTCTAGCTTACAAAAAAAAGGCATAGATGCTTCAGTACTCTTTTGTTGTAATGGAATGGTAAACATCAACAAAGACACTCTCTATGACATTTAGACCTGCCTGCATAATGCACAAGAAAAGATAGATTTTTCGCAGCTTGAATCACAACTACAGCAAGAAGAGCTACATCAAAATAGACATCATTATGAACCTATTTTTGTTCAGAACATTGAGACAACCACCCATCAGCAGCAAGTCAATAATGTTACAGTTCATTCAGATTTAGTATCCCATAAAGCAACAATGTTACATGCAGATGCAGAAGTTCATCTTGCACTTCCCAAGCCCATCATCGGACCTTGGGAACAACTTGTCCACAACAAGCACATAACTGGTCTTGGATATGACAAGGACTTGTCCTTTCATATTCTAGACTACTCCAAGCCCATTTAGTTTCAGAGTGCTGGATTCATTCATGACAGTTCATCTCCAGCTGTTCAAGGTTCTGCCCCTCTTCTACAATAACAACAACAGCAACAACAACAACAACAACAGATTGTGAAATGGCAACATTGAGACCGAGTTGGCCATTTGAAAGATCACTGTTTTGATCTTCATCCATGTAAGTACTGCCATAAAACCACCCATTCTTCACACAGATGCTTCAGAAACAAACATCCTGCAAGAACAAAGATTCATCTTGGATGGATCGCTTCTTGGCAATGGGAATCAATAGCCAAGAAGATATTCCAAACACATGTCAGAACTTGTTCTAGAGTATTGAACAATCTTGCAGTTGAGTTTTCTCCATCATCTCACCTTGTATCTAACGTGGGGGAAATGATGGTCATCTACAAGCTTCAAAGCCACATCAAGTGAGCCTGAGCCACAACCTACCACACCAGTTTCAGAGTTGTATCTAGAGACAAAGATTCCCATGAACATTCCTTCAGTTGGTAATCTGGGACACTTCCTCTAGCAGAAGACTTCAACTTCTTGCCAGTTTCAGAAGAATTTCAGGAACAAAATTGAGAACACTTCCTCTAGCAGAAGACTCCAGCGTCTTGCTAGTTTTGGAAGAGTTCCAGGAGTTGCATTAAGCATTCCAGAGTTTTTGGTCATCCTTAAACCATCATAGGTTGAGACTTCCCTTTTTTTAGGTTGAAGTTCTACCTTTTATGCGGGGTGAGACCTCCCTTTATTGGTTGAAGGTTTCCCTCTTCAAAAAAATAGGAGCACTTCCTCTAGTAGAAGACTTCATATTCTTGCCAGTTTTGGAAGAGTTCTGGGAACTGCACTAAGCGTTCCAGTGTTGGTGGTCATCCTTAAACCACCACCCTTTATACCAACATTTCAGAGAGCACATTCAGCCTAGTGCTGCCATGCATTTTTGCACATTTTGTATTACAACTCTCTTCTTGGACTCATCCATAACCCTTCGGATTAAGGGGGGGAATGTTGGACACCTAATCATCAATGGGTTAGTGTGGAAGCTGAATAGACAAAAAGAAGTCCAAGAGACCTTGGGATGTGAAACCCAATGGTCACAATATGTACTATAAATGTATATCTCTTGTTAATAAAAATTGATTCTCATGTTTTATCTTTCATTCTCTTGTTGTCCATGTGTGTTTAATAGTAAGCATAACAAATTATCAAACCCCCATTTTAGATCAGGTGGTATCAGAGCAGGTTGCTTGATTGACAGAGCAATAAGTTGCTTGATTGAAAAAGCAGGTTGCTTGTTTGACTTGAAAGGTGTTTAAACAATATATAGAATTTGATTGTTTGACTGTTTGTAAACTGACTGTTGCTTGAGTTTATGAAGGAAGAAGGGTTGAAGGCATTCTCCTTACTCAAAGGACCTCAAGGCAACCCTTGAAGCACAAGAGGGTTTGTTTGCAAAAGGCTGCTTAAGAAGAGTTTGACTCTACAACCATTTAGTTCAGAAATTTTGTTAATAGATTTTGAAAGCTTTGTGACTTCTGTTGAAGCTCTTTTGTTCATTTCTATAATGACAACTTCTACAAGTGAGTTTTCAAAATCCTCCTCCTTCACAAGATTCTTTGATGAAGACATGAAGCGAGACTTGTTGATCATGATGGATATGGTGAAACAAATGCATGAAGATGAAAGGAAGAGCACAAAACTTCGAGAGCAGTTGAATTCCATGAAGGAAGAGAACCAGTTGCTTTTTGACAAGTTGCAGGAAATGGAGAGCCAAAATCATATTGCAAATATGAACCTAGAAAGGATGCATGAGTTGGAGACACAACTCCTTGTTGCCAAAGAAGCCTTAGTCAAGCATCAATTTGAAGAAGAGGTAAACAATTCTAGTTTGTCTTCAATTTCCTCAAAGAATGTTTATGTTGGTTCTTTTGAAAAACATACAAGGTATAGGGTCCAAGTGATGTCAAAAATGGGCTATGAAGGAAAATGATTGGGCAAACATGCACAAGGCATTGTTGAGCCAATAATGGTTGAGGAAAGGTAAGTATTTGGCTATGAACAATCTTATGGAGAAAGTTCCAAAGCATCCATGAAGGCAATTGAAATAGTTCCTAGAAGGAGTTTCATTTTAGGTTCTCTACCTCAAGTTTGCAAAGATTGTATTCATGGGGAATGCAATTGTTTGAAACATACTTTGCAAGAAGAAGGTGTTCATAAGCATGCACTCAAACAAGGGAGCTGTGAAAGCTCTAAAATCATTGAAGAGATTGATGGTGTTCCGAAGGGAGCCACTTCTTCATTCGATTCACCTTCTCATGAAGGAAACAAAGGTGAAAGAGGAAGGTATAAATTTGATTTCAATCACATTTCTTTTGATTATGTTAGGGCCTAGGCATGGTAAATTTCCACATAAGCATTGAAAAAAAATTGTATGTTCCTTTTGTGGTTTGGTTAACCATAGTGTTTCTAGATGTTGGAAGAAAATGGCCACATATAGGAACCTTTTGAAGAAAAGGAGGCAAGAAGCCAAAGGTCCATTGGACAAGGAAAATTATGCTGTAAAGAGCATGAACATGTGTTGCACTTATTTCCATAAGAAAGGACATATTGCTAAAAAGTGTTGGATGAATCCAATAATGCTTCCACGAAATTTGAGGAAGGTGGAAAAAGAGAATGGCAAGAATGGAAAGTAAGTTTCCATAATTGATGTGTTTCAAGATGATTCACATGTTGATGTCAACATGCAATTAAAGGAAGCACCTTTAATGTGGATTGATAAGAAATGGTTAGAGTTCTTATCCAATTAAAGGTTGCATGTCTTTTGATTTGATACATTTCTTTTTCGATGGAATGCATGTTGCAGGATTTTACCAAAAAGGTGAATGAAAAGTTGAGCATGAGACTCGCTTTATTGCAGCAAAATTATGTCATTTCAGCTTTGTAAGTACATTTACATATGATTGAGGATCTTGTACTTATGATTGTGCTTGAGAGAAAGTTGAAGAATGACATACATGCATGAGAGTGGTATGTATGAACAAAGGAATGTTGACGATTTCATTGTATTTGAACATGTATGTGTAATTGACTTGATGGTTGATTGCTTTGTTTAAACATGCATGCAATGTCATATTGACTAGGAAAAGTTGATTTTGTCTCCAATATTTAACAAGGAGATAATGATGAAGTGTTTTCACAAGAGGTGGAATTCTTTCTACTTTGAAAAGGAATTGTCAAGTTCTTTTTGTACATGCTTGACTTGGAGAGTCAATGGTTTGAAAAAAGGTATGTTTTTGTTGGCTTGTGATTTAGTCGAACATTTGTACAGAAGATGAAAGAGACATGATGATGATTCGCATGATGTGAATTTATGTCGTCAAGTTGTTTTTGACAAGATGTCAGAAGAAGATTTGCAACAACAAAAGTCGCCATAGAAGTGGCTTGGTAAGAAGTGGTTTGACTTCTTGACATAGTAAAACATACTTTCATTAGTACATATGCAAATTTCAGTTAAATATGCATATATTTTTGATGTAATATCATGTTTTTTTGAGGCATCTTGGGTCGATGATCAATGAAGCGATGTTCAACTACCTTCTGTAAATTTCTCAACAGAAATTCTGAATGAGTTCAAGGAAGATGGTTCTTAACAAGAGGACAAGCGCATCTAGGAAGGGAAGTGTCGACTACCTTCAAGTTTTGGTTCAAAGGCACTAGCCATGCAAGGAAAGTGTATGGAGGCTGAAAGAAGAGGGTGTTGTACTCTCATCTACTGTACAGATCAATATATCATTCTTTTGGGGTCCAAAATATTCCTAATGGGGAGGAGTGATCAGATATTGATCCATGACCTAAATGATAGCTCAAATTTAAAAGTGCTCGAAAGAGTGTCAAACCTAATCAATTGGATAGATCTCGTCTTCCTCAATCTGACGTCATGAATAGTTCGAAAAACCGATACTGTATGAAGGAGTTATCATAATTTGAAAAGTCCAGTAAACTGCAATTTTTGGACATTTGACCAAGATTAATTTGGTTTTTGAAAATATTAAAAAAAGTATACCCCAAGGAATATTCCCTTTTGGGGTAAGCACTAAACATTTCCTTAAACGTCTTTCTTTAAGTTTTGTATTGAGCACGTGGGTAGTATTTGGAAAGTGGGAAACAATATCTCACATGGACAAAATGCTGTAAATGGTATTCTACGATTTCATGTGATTAACCTTAGCGGTCGACACGTAGCATAGGAAAAGTACTTTTCTCGTCTAATCTCGACCTAATATCAGTCATGCAAGAATCTGCGTGAGATTGCGCGACAGCTGTTTGATTGGACAGGTCACATCAACGGTGGAGATCGTCCGGGTCAGTTGGTGAGCGGGCAATGCGATATCCATAGGATTTAGCGGGATAGATCGATGGTGGAGATTCCACTATTTGAAATGCTTCCAATGTATACGTGGGCCCATAACCCACAGGTACACACGAAAATTGTGTAAAGATGCAACTTTTCTGCATTAAAGTGGTATCATGCGTCAACACGTGGCAAGCCCAGAGGCCGCCACGTTGCCCTAGAATGGTTATGTAAAATTTTGTTGGGGTCCAATGGAATCGAACTTGTGAACTTCGGCAAGATAGGACAATACTCTACCACCTTTGCCCGACATTGTTTCTTAACATACAATGGTTGGGTGTATATTTGTTTCGTAACGGTTCGAGAGTTGGGGGTTAGGACCGCCAGTAGTCTTACCTGCCAGCGGTCCATGTAAAACAGTTCACATGTCTCGAAGCCAACGTAGCCACCGATTGCAAACGTTTGACAAGCGGTTGCAAGGTCGCGAGATCTATGGAGGATTATCCCTAACCACCAGGATTATACCACCTCATATGTGTGCCCAAATAGTTATGTTAACGGCTCACCTCCGATGGTTAGCTTGGTGGAGCACCTAAACTTAGGAAAATATGCCAAGTTTAATTGGAGTTAGGTGCAGTTCACCAAATTTGGTGGAGTATCCCTAGGGGATATTGATTAAATGCACTCCAGGAGTAGTTTTCAACTAGAGAGAGTGAAATAAGAGGCTAGATAGGCTAATTGCAGCCTTCTGAAGCCAACGGAATAGTCCAGAAAAGCTGAAGAAGTCATCTTCATAGAGATTTTCATCTAGGGAGATTCTGGAGCTCAGGGCCACCAAGAGTTGGAGGCAGTTGTAGGAGCTACCAGTACTCGTTCTCAGCAAACCAACAACCATTCCTGACTGTAATGATCCTTTTGAATCCATTGCGGGGATTTGTAGAAGCATTTGAAGACTTCTAAAGGCCGAGATCCTACATGGAAGTTTAAGGCAACCGAGTGCCAACCGTGGAGGAAGGCCTAATTTGGGGATGCAGTGCTCATTTTGAGCAAATGATCCGTCTATTTTTGGTGTCTGATATGTGTTGGAGATAGTAGATGAGGTTTTATTGATAGTTGTAGAATTCCGAAGGAGTTATTGTCATCAAGAAGCTCAGGGTAGCTCAGTGCACTGATTGAAGGAATCAAGTCTAAGGGAGCTTGGATCTGTTTGTAGAGTGATGATAGCCATGATAGGGATATAGATGGTATTACAAGCCCATTGGTTCAGTTTAGTAATCTTTTGGAGTTAAGTGTGGAACTTGTAAAAGAAAATTTACCATAATCCCAAAGACCCAAGTTTAGATGACAAAATCTCAAGGAGGCGTAGCCCACGATATTCGAGTGAACTTCTAGATTAAATTTGCTGTTATGTGTGGTTGTTTATTTTCTGCATTAGATGGTTGTTATATGTATTTAATATCAACATAAACAAATGGACTTAAAGCACTTAAACAGTTAAAAACAAAAGACATACACCTGTTTCAAGTATTTAATTATGTAAATGTCATATATAAGCTAGATCATTTATTTTTTTAACTGAGTGGGAGGTTCTTATAAGCATAAAAAGTTATAAAACCCCCATTTTAGATCATCTAATTAAAGCATCAACAAGCGCACATATAAATGATGTCCCACAGAGAGGTACATAAGCAACTCCAGCATGTGGTCCCTTAATGATATCATATTGTAAACTTGAGATAGACCAACCATGTTGTGCCCATCCTTCAATAATGGCATGAATTTCACCTTCTCCCACACAATTTCAACCTGCTTCTCTAGAGGCATAGCCCAAGAAGTTATTGAACCGTCTCCAATTTCTATGCATGATGTTGAAGAGCCAGACCAATTGCTCTGGCTATCACCTCTATTTTTGCACTTGTCACCAATGCCATGCAAAACGATGAAGGGGAGTGAAAACACAAGTGGAAGAAGTGCCAGAGTGAAGAGTAGTAGCAAAAATTGAGAAGCCATGGTTGACGAATCACGTTTACATCGACAATAATCTGAATATGATCCTTGGTGCCTACTGTGATATTTATTAAAGCCCAAGTTGCTTCAAACTAAAACTTTAGTGTGTCTTCCCTTCAAAGGGAATGAACGTGGTAAGGAATAATTCTTGTTCTAATTACGGTATCAATTGGAAGATTAAAATTAAAGGACATGAATTTATGAAATTGAGTAGTAGCATCCACTGTTTTATTGGATCTTTGGATGCAATTGTGATCACCGACAATGAGATAGAGTCCAACTGGTTTTACATGGGAGTGTTGTCAGAGGCTGATGGAGGATGGATCTCACCTTCCCGTCATTTCTTAAGCAAACTCTCATCCCTTTTGTTCTTCCGGATCTCGACCATGTCGTCTTCTTGCCTCCATTAACAATAGCAAGCATCAATAGAAATGACTTGTCCCTTGGTCTCAGAATGTAGAAAGAGAATTCACCAAAGGGGCCAATGATACCATGCCCCTTTTGAATGTATTGAAGGCTTGTAACAAGACCGCTATGGAAAAGTTAGTTCACACAACTGACAGTTTCCATAATCTCCAGATGTTTTCCCCCACAAAAGCCTAGCTCTGATACCACTAATCTAGATCTTGGTGGCTAAGATCTGGAACAAAGAGGAAGAAGCAGAGAACCCTACATGAGAACATTGCTAAAGAAAACATGAATGAAATACATCCAAGAAAATGAAAAGAGGGAACGAAATGCACCATAAAACCCTATTTATTTATTAAGGGAGAAATGTTGTTACAACTACATTGTGTGGATCAATTTGTCATGTAACAAATTGAGGCTTGTTATTTATAACATTTTTTATTTACATTACCATGGGTAAATACCATGGGTGGGAAAATACCACGGGTATATTTCCATTCAGATCATTACCATGGGTAAATACCATGGGTGGGAAAGTACCATGGGTGGATTTCCATTCGAATTAGACTATGGTCTAGAGATGCACAATGTGTAATGTGAAGGGAATTGTTCTCAGGATGGGCATAGTGCACAAATTCAAGAGATAAGGGTCATAAAAAAGGCTTAGGAGTGTGCAGTGCACAATATACTTGATTCCAAGCTGAATGTGCTCATATATTGCACAAGATGTGAAGACAAGAAAAATTTCCAAAATTGACTGAGTGTAAGATCAATAGGACTAAAGAGAGAGAGAGTAAGTGCATACAAACAGGCCCTAAACATGATCACACATGCATCTATCATCAAGTGCATGACTAGAATATACACAATACACAATCCAACATGTATACATTGAAATGATAACAAATGACACTTATCTCCAGGTGTGAGAGATAAGATGCAAGCCTTTACCACACAAGTGTCGATTGCAACTAGAAAGTGTGTTATGCCATGGGAGTGTATCTATTACATGTTATTGCGATAGGTGGGATCAACTAATGCAAGAGAGTACACTAGAGCTACCTCTTGATCATGTGACAAGGTGCTCTTAGGATATGTGAAAGCAAGCAAAAGCAACACATGCAAAAAAAAAAAAAAACAAGCGACACATATGAAAAGAAAATAAAAACACAAGAACACATGTAAGAATGAAAGCAAGCAAAAGCAACAGTTGAGAAACTCACTCGGAAGATGGTGCATTTGCAACCATTAATGCTCCTTATGCTCTTAGAATGCACATGGCTCCAAAGAAAATAGTGAATGTGAAAATGAGCTCTGGACTGAAATCTTTATAGAGGGAGTGCAAACATGCAATTAGGGTTAAGGTTTGTGAGTAAGCTTATCTCATGTCAATAAACTAGGAGTCAAGAGTGAATTGCCTGCCACTAGGAGGTGTGACAATAATGACTTAAAGAAGTACACTCTCACTATCAACAAGAAGTGCGCACTCACTTTATGCAAAGGATGCCCTTACACTATGTTGAAGGCCTGGAATGTCGTTGCCTCAACATCGGGGATAACCACCCCGTTGGGAACTTGAAAACCATTCCTTATCCATTTGGAATAGTGGCTCCAACTGGGGATGAAGGGACTGATTTCCCTTTAACTATATATGATGGGATTTTGAGTGTAATCCTAAGTAAAATGGATGTAGTGGATAGAGACAAAAGTAATACAAACATATATGTATCTAACTATCTATTTCCAGGGATTAAACTTATCCTTATTTTGTGCTTTAAAGATTCTCTAATATACTAAACAACATAGATCATATAGAATTTCAAGAAATAAATACAAGAAAGATAATGAAACTGATTAAATAGTTAATCAAATTAATTGTTTTAAAACATATTGCATATAAGATTTCGTTGTTCCTACAATGCATTCAAAAATAACAACTTCATACTCTTCAATAGTGAATAAGTATTCAACAATATATAAGATCATACACAACAAAACAATAAAGAAAAATGTGTGACTTTTATAAAATATAAACACAACAATAAAATAATGATAATAGTACTCGATAGATCAATGCCTTGCTCATGGAAAGAAAACTGTCTTGGTTTCTCCTTCCTATTAAGATACTTGAAAGATACAAAAGTACAAGTATCTTAAGTCTTCCTACAACAATTCAAAACCCCTTTATAAATACATGAAAAGGGTATTTATAAATAAAATATCAATTATAAAAACAGAAAATGCTTAAAGTGTTGAGGAGGTTCAAACAACCCTCCTTAAAATAAAACTTAAAGACAAAAATAGAGTCTGTTGCAATGATTCATCCTGAATGTGAAGCTAACTGTTCTCCTTTTCGCTGCTTGAGTTCAAAAATATCAGTCATGAGATTTAATTATGGAGGATGAGATGACCTCAACTGCATTTGTACCACATAAATCACACCAGAGAGTAATGGCAGCGTGTGGACAGTAGTATTTTTCACACACCGTAACATACGCCATTGGCTATGCATTTAACTAAGTGTGGCCAATAATATTCAAAAATTAACTAGGATAACTTTTTGATGTTATCCACCTTTGTCTTGGACCAATCTTGCCAATGTTTCATTAGTATCTTGATATCAGGCAATGAATCTATGGGGCATTCTTGAATCAAATTAGAATTGAAAATGTTCTCACGAATTGTTTTGATGATGTTATTTGTGACGCCCCTTACACTAAAGATCGCTGCCCCTAACTATTTCATTCTCTTATCCCAATCCTAAAAAAGGATTTCCTTCTGTATGTCTTGAATCCTTGGAGGATCAATTGCTATGCCTTCTGTGCCCTCCTGCCAGAAAATATAGTCAGAGATCTTTTCTTCAATGTCAAAGAAAAGAACAAGCTAGTATGCATCAAAAGGACAACAAGCGCTCACTGAAATCAAGCATAAAACATTCATATGAAGCAGAACTCAAAAAGTACCAGAAATGCAACTCAAGACATGAAAAGCGGGTTTACCCCAAAAAAGTTGAGTTGAATGTGCCGATGAATCCTAGATGCAATGTGGGATGTCAGAGCTACAAGGTCGATGTGAGGAATGAGCTCTGTAGTGTCTGGTTCAGAGTTTTGATAAAATCGAGGTTGTGACACACATGTGAAAAATCTAGGAAATGTGACACTTGGTGGGAGGTTTCTGAAATGATCCTTGCATGTGACCTCTGAATGCTATAAATAGATCCCTGAAACAAGGGATTCCTTTGCATGTTGCCCGGGGAAGAGCAACCCATGCATGCAAATCGGTTTTGCTCAGTCCCGGAGGGAACCGATCAACTCAACTGCACATGCAAGAGGCTACTCAACTGTTGGGAGAAAATGCACATTTATGGAAGGGAGCTGGGCTGGCTACCCAGGAGATTTGTGCAATTTCTGGGCAGAGCAGCTGATTACTACCCAAGATTGCACAATTCCTAGGCTGAGAAGCCCTGCTGGGAGGAATTACGCAATTTTCTGGATGAAGCCTGACTGGCAGAATTGCACAATTATGGAGCCTAGCAGGTTGCCAGACATAATTGTGCAATTTCTAGAGGGAAGGCTGGTTGCCCTCTAGAATTGCGTAATTTCTTGAGAAAGCTACTCAGCCTGCAGTTGGACCAAGTTCGGAAGAATAACCTGTGAGGGGAGTGCAACAAGCTCTGATGGACAGGCTGTCTATCTACAAGAAAATCATTGAAGCTTGTGTACTTGATGAAGTAAGACATGCTGTTGAGAAAGGTTGGTAGGGAGGCTCGAAAACGAAGCTAAGGCAAAATTTGCAGGGTGGCTGTAGCCACTACAATAGAAAGCAAGAAGGTACTTGTTTTTGTAGAGTGCGCTTTTTAGAGGAGAGAAGGTCCTTGTTCTTCCGAAGTGTGCTTTTTCATTGAGTCTTTGAAGTGTGCTTCATTATTTTGAAGTGCACTTCATTGTTTCAAAGTGGGCTTCATTGTTTTGAAGTGTGCTCAAGCTTGGAAGGGTGCAATTATCTTCAATAGTGCTTACTTGTTCATCCGGAATGAACTTGTCTCTGAGGGAGGCATCACAAGGCTAGGAGACTTATCCTTAGGAAGTACTAATGCATTGTGAGAGGGAGGAGACCTTAGAAAATACTTGGTGCACAAGTATGGGAGGAAAGCAACATTAATGAGGCTCATGTATAAGTTGCGCTTATCACCTAGTAAGAAGGATGAAGGACCAAGAAGGGTCCCAGAATGGCTAAGCATGCGACCAATAGAGTAGGAGAAAAAAATGCATCCTAACACAACTTAAACATGGATCACACCCATAAATTCCATAAACACAAGCCAACAATATTTACAAGACTCATGAACATTAGTGAGACCCTGAAACGACAACCAAGCGACACTTATTTCTAAGTGTGACAGTTGAAACAACACATTAGAACACTTAGAACACAAGTTGCGACACATGTGATGACTGTGAACAAAAGTTGTGCTGAGCTGTAGGAATGTGTCTAGCATATAATCTAATGATATATAAGACCATTCAATGTAGAAAAGTGCACCATAACTAACTTTGGTGATACGCAAAGGTGTGACACATGCAAGAGTGAAAACAACAAAAGCGACACTTGCGATAGGAGGAAAATATGAGGACGACACTTGCAAAATGTGATCGACCTTAAAAGTGACACATGCCAGAGTGAAGATAACATGAAAACACCACTTATTAAAGTGAAAACAAGAAAAATTGACATCTGCAAATGTAAGAGCGACACTTGTGAAAGTGAAAGTGCACAACAATGATAGTTGAGAAAGCTCTAAATAATAAAAGTATAAACACAACCAAAGTGAGGAAGACTGTCGATGAAAGTGTGCACTCACTGTTGTCATGCATTTAACATCTTACATGAACTGTATTGATGGATGGTGCTATGTCTGTCGACATATAGGAAGTGTTCTCATGAACTCATCGAAGACTGAGCATGTGTGTGCAAGTGACTTGACAATTTAAAACTAGGAAAATAATAAACACTTTTCAAAGCATCAAATGACTGTGGAGCAACTATAGAGTGTCATATCATAATATCCTTAGTAAGCTCCAAAATTCAAGTGTGAGAAAAATTTTGGAGGGTGTTGATCGCAATGACAACACACTGTGAACTCCTTAAGACATAAACTTATTGAGAGCAACCCTCTTACTCCAAGGATTTATTGGCTTCCTAATATGCATAAAGAAATCCCCCCCCCGCCCCCCCTTAGACCCATTGTCAATACAATAGGTGGGCCAAATTATTTTGTAGCTAAGACCCATTGTCAATACAATAGGTGGCCCAACTTATTTTCTAGCTAAGTATTTAGCACACAAGCTCAAACCCCTTGTTGGCTTGACAAAATCCTTTGTTAAAGACTCTTCCTCTTTTGTCAATGAGTTAAAGGCTATTAAAGTTGAACATGGTGATATTATTTTTAGTTTTTATGTGGTCTCCCTTTACATTAATATCCTTATCAGTGAGGCCATAAAGGTGATTAATCACATTAATGATCTGGATACAACCAAGTTGGTCGATATCTAGCTTATATACCTCTACCTTTTCAACTTTGAAGGTGAATTCTTTGAACATACCTGTGGAGTTTCCATGGGTTCTCCACTCTCCCATGTCATTGGTAACCCGTTCATAGAATAATTTGAATCCGAGGAATTGGCTTTGGCTCAGTTCCGATGTATACTTTGGAAGAGGTTTGTTGATGATACTTTCATCATTTGGTCTCATGGACGTGAAAAGTTAGAATTGTTTCCTTAACATCTTAACAATAAACTTGCCTCCATCAAATTAGTTAGAATTGTTTCCTTAACATCTTAACAATAAATTTGCCTCCATCAAATTTATGATGGAGCTGGAAGTCAATAGTAGCCTGCCTTTTCTTGACATCATTATATATAAGAAAGGTGATGGTTCCTTCTCACACTAGGTATTTCATAAGAAGAATCACACAAAGCAATATCTTCATGCCATTTCACATCATTATCCATCTCAAAAACTAGGAGTTCTTAACACATTGGCTGCTTGGGCTCTGAGGGTTTCTAAGGAAAGTCACTTGGAGAATGAGAAAACCCAAATAATTAAAGTGCTTGAAAACAATGGCTATAATAGGCACCAAGGTCTTGAGGCTTTTCTAAAGGCAAGTAAAGGTACTAGGATAAGGAAAGAGCCTAGAGATTAGGTTACCAATGTTCAACTTCACTTCATCCTTGGGACACTTGACAATATTGTTCAGATTCTTATGAAGAATAAGGTCTCTTCCACATTTAGATCCATGAACACCATTTGAAGCCCTGAGATCCATCAAATACCCAATGGATACTAAAGACATGAAAGGTGTCTATGTAATCCCATGCTCGTGTGGGATCCCCTACATTGGAGAAACTAGCCACTGCATAAAACAAAGGATTCACGAGCATGCAACTGACATCAAACATTATAGGGCTTACTCTTCAGATTTGGTAGAGCATGTTGAGAAGACTAAGCACTGCATATGTATAGAAGAGTCTAGAGTCATTGCCAAGATTGATCATTTCCATCACTAGAAGGTCAGGGAGGCCATCGAAATTGAGAGATGGTTAAGTACCCTGAATAGAGATGATGGGTGGTGTTAGGGTCCTAGAGTCTAGGTATTAAATGTCTCCGACTTTTTTATTTGTCTTGAGATCTCATGTAACAATTTAGACTATGTGACTATTATGGTCACAACCTAAAAGTTACTATCTAATGTCATTATTAGTGTTTCAAGAAATCCCCTACAAATGAGATATAACAAAGTCTGAGAACGAGATATAACAAAGTCCGAGTTAATCATGATCATCAAGTTATTTGTAATGAGGTTATAAGGATCTAGGTGTGGTTAGTCATTGGTAAGAACTCTGAAAATACAAGTTGTTTGATTAGTAAGGTTCTGCAATCTAAGTTAGGGGTATATCATCATACCACTGTTGATTTAATGATCTATTTTCCCTACATTACTTCCATTACAAGCTTCATTTACATCATTACCTATTTCATATGCTTTATTCCATAACATAATACCACCACACTACATTATACACTTACACATTACATTTCATCCTACACATCACATTATATTTTTGTTTTATTACCCCACTGCACTACACTACCTTTCATCATTACCCGACCTAAACCCCTAGTTCATAATCATCACTTTTTCCACTACCTATGATACCCCCATAACCCCGATTATCATTACAATGGGTGTATGAGAATGATAAAAATGATTTTCCAAAAGTTCCACATGTGATTACGGTAAATAAGGTGTGCCTTTGAATTCATTTGCATTGTTTTCCACCCTCCATTTTGGCCAAAACATCACACCCTTCTTAGAGGAAATCGACACAATAGTTCATTACGTAGAGCCAAAGGGAGCCACAAGTGTTTTGAGGTTGTTTGTACAGGTTCCAATAAAGTCCAACTACGATGTTCGATGGTGGAGTTCCGTTGCCTAATGACTGCACAACTTGAAGCTATGTACCCTCTGCACAACTGCTACAAAACCATCCCCTGTTCGTTGCAAAGTATGCATTGTTCCAAAATTGGTCTTTGCTGTGATTTGAGGTATGAGGAATCATATCCCAAATGTTTATTATTGTTTAAAGCATAATTTAGAAAACAATAATAGCCCTAGTACATGTTTCTCCTACTTCATAACCATTGCGCAACCCTTGTATACAATCTCAGTTAGAGTGTGAAGTTGCAGTGAACATTTTAGGTATGTGCTGTCTGTGTAGAGTCAAGTAAGATGAGTCACATGTATTGGAATGTGTGTAAAGTGGGTGGGCTCATATAAATTGAATATACAACACTTGCATTGACAAGTAGAGACCAATGCATTTTGTTTGTCAACAATGCACACGTAGTGACCATTTGCACTGCTCACAAGAGCCATCAAACTGTTATCAAGCCATTTACCTGTACTATTTCCTTCTACCGTCTTTATTTCACTGTATACTTAGCCACATTACCCAAATCCTCATTATTTCCACTCAACCCGACATTTGTCTGTGTTGTCACCCTTTCATAGCGCCTTCCACGAGAGTAGGCCACAATGTTTTAAGCAATGTGTTGTTGTTGAAAACTATCACATGGAAAGCTCACCCAACCGAAGTAAGTCCAGTGGAGGGGATGTGGTTCATATTGAACCTATGAGTTTAGACATGGTTAATTTAGACCTAGCAATGAGAGAAACTTTTGAACAGGTAGGGTGTCTCCATTTTTGTGAGAAGATTCAGAGTCATGTGCATCATGCCCAGCTGGCCAATATGTTTACACATGGATTCAAAGATGAAAATTTTAGACTAGGTGATTTTGAATTTGTGGTGACTGAAGAGACTATCTCTCATGCCACAAGAATCCCTCAGCAAGGCAAGAGTTAGTTTATGGGAAGAGAGCTAGATGTTGCACATTTTAAGGAGTTTGCCAAGCCTCGGTTTAAGAACAAATATGTTAGCACCTCCCCTAGAAATTATTTGCTAGACCAACACAGTCAACTCCTGAAAGTTATCCAACGATACTTCACATGTGAAGGCTGATTCAACACAACCTACCAGTATCACATTAGCCTTATCATGCATTTTACTGGTAGAAGGAGTTTGAATTTACCTTATTACCTCCTTGTTGATGCCTCGAAAATTGTTGCAACAACATGGGGATGATCACCCGGTCCGGACCTTAAAGCAGCTCCTTTTCCATTTGGAATGGTGGTTCTGACTGGTTCAACTAGGTCTAGTTACCTTCTCTCAATCTCCAATGGCTTTAAAATATGACTTTCATTCACCAATGGAAAAGAGACATCAGATCGTCCTTTTTGCTGATCAAGCAAGAAAGTGATCCTTAAGCTGATTTAGGGCTCAACCAATCCACAACTAAAGTTTGCCTCTTTGGAAAGAGGACTTAAAAGAATGTAGAATTTACTCTAAATGCAAACTTGTTCTAAGATGCAAGCAAAAGAAACTATCTTAATCCTATCTCAGTTAGGCAGATATAGATCTAACCTAACTAAGAGCATGTATTTAAAGTATTGAGATTTAAATGTCTTGTTTATAATGAATATCAAGTTAATGAAATAGTTCAATTAACTGACATTATGGATACCAAACACATCCTATTAAGATCTTTTAACTGAAATAATCAATCAACAACACTCAGGAAGAAGTTCACAAAGTGATATTGATCAGTTAATCAGTAACTTGAATTCTTAGACAATAATATGCAGAAGAAGTTCACAACATATCACTATTTATTAATCCAACACTAAAAGACAGATTTATGAGTAAATAGTTACTCAGAATTCAGAATTCAGTCCATAAGAGCAGAGATAAATAACAACATAAAATAGAAACAAATTACCCATACCGACAAAAGTGCACAAATATGTAAGCAAATTGACACCATCCCTGTTATTAAAAAATGAAACCAACATTTAAAACAATAGTATTCGAAATACCAGTTTATTAAATCCATTTCTCTAGCTCCGGTCTCTAATAGTCCTTTACAATGCCTGGGCTTCTGCTTTCAAAAACAAAGCTACAATAGTGCAAACTCTGTTCATTATACATAACTCAGGATGTAAAAGAAAAACCTCAATAATCTCCAGATCTGAGATTCCACTCCTCCCACCTACAACTCTAAACCCCTATTACAAAAGTGCTTTTAGAATTCCAGAATTGCAGAGGAGAGCAACCCCTTATTACATTCTACAATCTGCTATTTATAATATTTGCAAAGGAATTCTTGAGAGGAAAGTTTGTTGAAGAGAAATCTGTCCAATCCAATTTTATTCGCTCAAAATTTCAATCTTTAATTGCTAGAGCATTCTCATTGATTGAGATCTTATTCATATCTTTTCTACTGTTTTCTTGCAAAAAGAAATCAAAATAAATTAAAATGCAATCAATAAAACAAAATATCATTTCTGACATTTAAGACAAATCTAATCAAATTCTATTTAAATAAATCATTAAAAAAATATAACTCTCTATTGATGCTTGGGATGGTTTAATTGGCCAAGGATTTTATTTATGAGTGAATCTGCAATTAGAAGAGGCTTGGACAAATGAAAATGCAAAAAATAACTCAGAAAATTGGTTTTATTTTTAGAAATTCAGAGCTTGATCTTCTGCATAATTTTTGATTCAATTAATGACCAAATCTATTAGTGATACCTCCTCAGAAATATTCTCCTTGATTTTATCTTTCCAATGAGCCATCTTGGGCCTCATTTGGCCAAGTAAAACTCACTCTATGGGCTTCCAAAGTAGATAAGTCAAATCTGGCATAAATTTGGAAATTCTGTTGCTGGGCTAAAAATGAGAATTTCAATTAAAAATCTAATCCTAAATTAGGATTCTAATTATTTAATAATTAATTCTAATACATACAATTAATTCTAATTAATTATCATCTAAGTTACAAAATTAAGTTAATGTACACATGATTGGAAAAAGTTAATTTAAATATAATTAATATTATAATTCAAATTATAATAAATATTATAATTATAATAATAATTATATATATAAAAATATAAAAATTAATTAACAAACCATCGAAATCAATCCAAAACAAAATCCATAAGACAAATCATTAGAATCCATCCAACCTCATTAATTCATTCACGTGAGTTTATGGAGGGGTATGGTGAGTGGAGTGTGAGGTGAGTGTGACGTGAGGGTGAGTGAGGTGGAGGTATGGGAGGCATAAGGGGTGAAGAACTTTGTATTAAAATCCTTTAACACATCGCATTTTCCAATCGCAGACCCTTTAATGTTTAAGTTGAGGAGCTTGTTAAAATTGTGATACGCGATATGCAATGTCGCAATATCGCATCACATGAAAACATTACATCGCATATTCTTTTAAAATGTTCATTGTAATTTTGCGATATCGGTAGACTCGATAAATTAATAAGATAAGGATAATACTCTTATTAAATCTGGAATAAATGCGAGAATGACTTTAAAATGAAATTCATGGTTTAACTTTGATCGCATCGCATGAAGGGATTCCATCGAGGTTCTGAAAGCTTGATTCGTTGTGAATTTTGCCAAGTGTAGTTTGCATTTAAATTAGAATTCTAATTATCTAATAATTATTTCTAATTTAATTATTAATTATGAACTAAACTAATTAATTAATAAATATTTATTAATTAATGTTAACCTAACTAATTAACATAATTAACTTTTTACAAACTATTTAATATTAATCTAAATAATATTTAAGTTTTAATTTAATTTAATTAATTGAATTTTATATTTAAAAATTAATATAAAATTAATTATTTAAATTAATTAATAATAAAACTAATAAAAAATAAACTATTCTACCTACACTACTTTCACTCATACGTATGAGTGACTTCTTTGAAACTCAAAACAAAAATAAAAAACTTTATAAAAATCCCTTCATTCATGTTTTAACCCCTTTCACTATCGCATATATTTTATATAAAATTGTGTATGTTATAAAAATGGGTGATGGATCCAATATTGCGATATGCGGTGTGAAATTTTTATTTTATGTATTTATATATATATATTTTTTAATATAAGTTTTAATTTTAATTTAATTAATTATATTTTATTATAATAATTAATTTAATTAACGTTAAAATTTAATGTTAAGTATCAATTTTTTATTTTGGTTTTATTTAAATGAGGTTTAGTTTAGCTATGAAATTTTCTAAAGCGTAATTCGCCTATCTAAACTACACCTATTTTGAAAATAAATAAAAAAATAGAAATAACATTTTTAACTCAGACTAGATAAATGATAGGACTTCAAAAGAGTACCATTTTTAAACCAGTTGACCAAATGAGGCGAAACAAACATCAATGAGAAGCTTATAAAAAATTGATTCTAACAAAACAATCAAAACAAGAATCCAAAGAAGATGAAAAATTAACAATCGCGTAGGATAATCAAATAGAATAAAAATCTTAAAAGGTGCTTAGCCAATTTTTTTTATAGAAAGGGTCCCCATTATATTGAAGTGAAGACATCAATAATGGGGGGTTGTGTTTTTACCACAACACTCCTTAAGGGTTTGGGGAAAATGACAGAGAAGGTGAAAGCAAAGGGAGACAAACATCAGTTCATCATGTTGCATTTTTCCCTCATTAAATTGCTGGTGTTACATGGAATTGAGAAGAGGAGCTTATCATGGGATGAGTTTCTAGTAAATGTGGGCTTGTTGCCACATATACATATGTCCCCACAAAATAAAAGAGAGCCACATAAGACATAAGAAACACAAGAGGCTCAAGAGGCACCACAAGCACAAGAAGAGGAACACGAGTTAGAGAAAACATTGAAACAAATAATGGAATAGAGGAAGCTCAAGACCAAGGGGAAGGGAAAAACTCAACCAACTCAAGAGAAGCCAAAATCACCATTTTAGCTTAGGCTGAGATCAATGCTAAGGGCTAGATCTTGCAAACAATAGTCAACCGAGAATTCAACTCCTCCACCAACTATTAAGATCCCTGGAGACACACCCGAAAAAGTTACAGTGGAGGAAACTCATGAGCAAGTGAATGAGCCAAGGACAGTTAGATCAACTAAATGTGCAAGTGAATGAACTAGATGTATAGTTACCAGATATACAGTTACCAGAGGTACAAACAAAAGAGTAGATGGAAGGACAAGGTGTGCAAGAGAAGGATAAAGAGGTTGAGCTAGAAAAACAAGAAAATGGAAAATAGATTATTGATGTAGAAGAGATGGAGGAGCTTAGAGTGCTAAACAGGAAACCAATGACAAGATTGTCAACAACCAATTGGAAAAAACAAGTCAAGGAATCCTTTGAGTCAACTGAGAAGCCACCTTTTGATGACTGGAAGGAGTACCAAAAAATATTTGAAGAACTTGAAATATGTCAGCAGCAGCTAGACCAGTCAAAGGGAAATTATGAAAGATACAAAAAGAACATCACCCTGATCCTCAAGGAAGTTGACCAAGAGGTGTTTGAAGCTTTGGAGGTCATTAAAAGGGCCAAAGTAGTTTCGAAATGGACCCTCCATGTGCATGTACAGGTAAAGCATTACTGTACCAGGGATCTAAATATAAGGAGGAGAGTGAGACTGGTAAAACATAAATTAACGAAGGCTCAAGGATATCTCAAAAAATTTAGACAATTGTCTGCTAAATTGCCTGCAAAGGTACCATCCTAATCAGTGGAAAGGACCAAATCACACCAACTGCTAGTAAAGGAACAATCCAAGAAAGTGGAGGAGGTCAAGGAAGCCCCTAACAAAGAAGGTAAGCCTTCAGAAAGCAAGAAAAGGAGGAGGTAGATTTAGTCTGTGCAATTGGTTTTAAATTTTCTCATCTACTCTATTTTGTAACCAATTTTGTGAAGCCAAGGTTCCCTTTGAGACCTTGAGATATTTTTTGGTGTTGTTGGGTATCATTTTGGTGGAGTCTACTGTTTAGTGGAAGTATAGAGCAACAATTATGGACATAAATCACTTTGGTATTTTGGAGTGGGAAAAATAACTATACACAGGGAATTTGAATTTTTCTACCTCACTGCTACACAATTGCTACGCAATGCTACACAGTGAAGGATTAGGCAGGTTCTGGAAGGTGAATGCGCGGAGAAAGACATCTTTGGGGCCTTACTCCAGCTCAACAACTTTGTCACCGTCCTCCTTAGCTCAACTCAATAGTCACAACCTGTAGCCACATCATATTGGACCCCATTGCGCAAATGTTGCGTAATTATGGAAATTAGATGTTTCTTGTTTGTTTGTTTGTTTTTTTTTTGTTGTTGTTGTCTTTTTGTTAAAGTTGGACTTTCTAATTTTTGTAAGTGATATTGTCAATCAAAAGACATGATATTGTTGAAGGGATTAGATAAAACACATGGCTGTTGCAGTTTTGCTCTTAGTTTAATTTTAGTTTTCAAAAACTAAATTTTCCTATTATGTTAGTTTTGATCCACTGAGTTGATACCGAACCTAGTACAAGTTTTCACCATGTAATTTTGTATTTAAACCAAACAACAATATGAAGGAAGGGTTCGATTTCTAAGAGAAGGATATCGTGTTGTGGCTTCATTGTTTTAAATTTTTAGTGCTATGTGCATTTATCTATTTCAGAGATTCCTGTGGTATGCATTCTAGCTATTGTTATCTCCTTATGTGATATACCATTTATTTTCATCTTTAAGCAATTGTTAAACGATTTTTCCTTTCAGAAGTTGTCTATTAATTTTCTAGATAGATAATTGTTTGACCGTGAATTTCGTGATGGAATACACTATATTTTAAGTGCTTCATCCTCATTTTTCTTCTGATATTTAGTCATATTTTATGTTACATAATTCATGTTGTTTGAATGCTCTATACATGTGGTTAAGTATCATCATGTTTTCTATTATTTCTTCAGAGTTCGTTTAGTATATTTTCCATATGTTGTAGCCTAGAAACATATCTACCTTGCCTATGTTGGAATATATTTACATGCATGCACTGATGTCTTGTGTTGGGACCTGAACGATTATCTCATGCAATGGCCTTCCCCCTCAAGTTTTTCAACCACTATTTCAATCAAATTATCCATACATATTTGGTCTCTGTCATATGTCACTTTATTATATTTCCTTTTATATTTGGACAATTTTGAATGAGGGAGCCACCTACGGTTAGAAATGACCAATTTCTAACCCAAAGAAGCCTACGGTTACCCCTGTAAACCTTCCCAACCTAGAAGTTAAATTACAGGGTGATAACATGTGGAAAATTAACAAGTGTTGGATCCTTCCCTTTCTTCTTGAGTGTCCTCATTCATGATTGTTCCCTCACCTTTCTTTCTTTCTTTGTTTTGTTCTCCCCTCTTTTTTGTCCCTTTTTTGTTTTTAATTTTCTCTATCTTACTTAATAGTTTAAGCTCTTTTTTCTGATTTCTTTATTTCCTAAAAAAATGACTTTGTACATTTTATAAGAAAGATTGGATTATTACTTATTCATAATAATATACTTCTTTTTATATATCTTATAAAAATTAATTTCCTATCTATTTATGTTATTATGGCTATTATATTATATTTCTTTATATATTATATATATATATATATATAATTTACAATCTTATAAACCATATTGTTCCCTCTCTTTAATACATATGAATATAATAATATATAATGTTATAGATTCAAATTTAATATATTATGTTCTTAGTTAACTTTATGTATATATTTTTACTTCTCTTTTGCTTTAAGATTATTATTATTTTTATTTTTAATATTTATGTTATTTTATTTATTTTTGTCATTTCTTTTTCTTTATTGACTTTAAATTTAGACTCATTTCTTTAATAGATATTAATTATCCTTCGTTAATATATATAAGTCTTTAATAGACCTGGAACAAATGGGCACCTCGGGGCCAGATCGAACATTGTCTCAGAGCCAAATGATTCTTCACAGTGATCTTTGCAGATTTGGAAGATAGGAAACACATCTTTGAGAATGAGCCATATTTCATGAGCAACATGGGTCTTTTTCTGTCCTACTGAGAGGAATGCTACAATCCCGTTAAGGAAGAGTTTCAGATGGCTCTAGTATGGGTAAGGATGTACTCTCTCCTGGAGGAATGCTACAATCCCGTTAAGGAAGAGTTTCAGATGGCTCTAGTATGGGTAAGGATGTACTCTCTCCTGGATGATTACTAGGAGATGGATATCTTGGAAGGGATTTGAAACGCTACTGACCAATTTGTGAAGTATCGAAGATAACGAAGAGGCGAAGGCATGCAACATATGCTCGCATCTATGTCCACATGAACATTTCATGACCACTCCCAGAATCAATATATATGCTTTACCATGACTCCATCTAGACTCAACTCCTAGATTATGAACATGTTCCATTCAAATGTCGCTGATGCCATGAATATGGCCACTTGTTTCGGGAGTGCCTGCTCACCATTGTAGAAGAATCACAATAGGCTGCCCACCAGAGAGATGATGAAGGTTTTCAACAAGTGGGTTACAGGAGGAGTCAACCTGTTTGAATTCAAATGGGACCTCCAAACATATGCCCACCCCCACCGACACCATCACAACCATGATCTGCAACTGTTCCTCAACTACCATGAAAAACCTCGACCCCCGGGGATGCAAATCCTTTAGAAATATTATAAACCACTGAACTAGAGCAAGATCATCAAGTCAAGGAACCCAATCAATCTCTAAAGCTGCTTCAGGAAATGGAAGTGGACAAGATCATCCCACACCAAGGGGATAAAGCGGTATCCAAGAGGAAAATGCTAGAAACCACTGAGAATGATTGTAGACTGAAGGAGATCCAGAATCAAACAAGCAGAGTCCCAGAGACGGAGGAGAAGCTCGTTATAATTGGACCAGAGGAGTGGAGAACGTTGGAAATATTTCGAATATGGATCAAAATGGATATCAAATATATCCCTACCAACCAATTGAATCACTTTGAAAATATCTTCAATCACTAGAGTTCTAGATCTGGAAAGCAAGAAGCTGATTCAAAACCTCTGGGCTTCAGTAAAGACGACGACCTACTAGCCATCATCTTCCCAGATCTGAGTTCACTAGAGAAAGGCAAGAAGGGGAGGAAGATGAAAAAGGAAGTTATTATAAAATCAGGTGAACTTTTGTTAAACTCAGGACATATGGGACGATTGGCGAACTATATTCGCAGATCTGTCCCTCATTCTCAATAAAAATCGTATCTTGGAACATTTGGGGCTTAAATAGAAAATGTAAGATTCATTCTCTAAAAGACAACATACTCAAGTGCAAACTGAACATAATGTTTTTACAGGAAACCAATATGGTAGAAACAAAATTATTGGAGGCTAGTCAGCGTTGTTGGAAGAATAGTGAAGCAATGATGATAGATGCCATAGGATTGGTGGGAAGGATTGCGATTCTATTAAACCTGAATCAAGTTATCTTTAAAGACTAGATCTAATCTCAATTCACTTTGTTAGGCATATTTTGAATTATTGGATCTGAAGCATAGTACAATCCGACAATGGTCTACGGCCCCTCATTCCCCCAAGAAAATGAGTCCTTTCTGAAGAATATCCATGCCTTCAGCCTTAATATGATTGTTTCAGATTGGATCATTGAAGGGGAATTTGACATAATTCATAATTTGGAGCAAAAAATGGGAGGAATTAGATGATTAGATGTCAAATCCATGGCTTTCAACAAGCTGATCGAGGATCTCCACCTAGTAGACATGAATACTAAATCGGGGCTCCACACATGTAAAAACTGGTGAGGTGGACAACACCAGGTTTCTTGTCATATGGATTGCTTCCTTATGTCAGAAGACGTTATCTTGAAAGATTAATATATTTAAGCTTCCATCCTACCCTCTCTATGTTTTGACCATTGACCCATTTGCCTCAATTTGACTTCCCACACCCCTCCCAAAAACAAGCTCTTTCGCTTTTAATTTTTTTGGTTGCGGCATCCAGGTTTCATGGGAAAGCTATAATAATGGTCGTAGACTCTAGAAATGGCTCTGGGATCATGCATGTATACTTTTTAGTGAAAACTAAAGGATCTGAAGCTAAAAATTAAAACCTGGAATCATGAAGAGTTTGGGGATATCTTCGTAATGAAGCACAAGCTTGAGGAATGAATGGAGGCGATCCAGATGAAGATAATATATGAAGGACACATCGAGGATCTTGATATAGAGGAAGGGCACTTGATTTTGGAGTTGCAAGAACGAAGAATTTAGGAGGAAGTCCTTTGGAGGAAAAAATCACGAGTCCAATGGCTTAGGGAGGGGGAGAAGAATTCAAAATTATTTCATAGATCTATGCTTAGTCATAGAGAACATAACCGCATTGCCTCGCTCATATAACGAGAGGGTATCAGCTTGAAGCAACACGAAGATATGGAACATGAGTTGATTTCTTTCTACCCCATGCTATTGACTAAAGAAGGTACTGATAGATCTGAAGACATTGAATGTGTTACTCGTCATATGCCTCCTCTTCTGATTGCGAAATAAAATGAAGCCTTATTGAGGCAAATTTATTTTGAGGAAGTGTAAGTGATGGTAAAAGACATGCCCTCTATGAAGGCACCTGGGTCAGATGGGTTCACCTCATAAATTTTCAAGGCCTATTGGTCATTTTTGGGGCTTGATATTCTGGATTTGGCGGAGGAGTCCCGCAGGTACAAGCAGGTTTGGTTAGGCCTCAATGCAACTTTTCTCACATTGATTCCCAAATCCAAGGAGGCCAACACCCCAAGTGGGTTTAGACCCATCGCCCTATGCAATGTGATTTATAAGATCCTCTCATCCATTCTGGTTCAATGAATGAAACAAATTCTCCACCATATCATCAATCTAGAGCAGTCAAGTTTCATAGAAGGGCAACAAATTTTGGATGGAATCATATCGGCCCATGAAATTATCCACTCACTCAAGAGTCACAAGAAGCAGGGGATGCTGCTGAAGCTATATTTGTCAAGATCATATGACCATCTCAACTGGTATTATCTCATATTGATCATGAGAGTTTTTGGATTTTCTGAAGATTGGGTTTGCTAGATCAAATAACTAATCTCCATTCCTTTTTTCTCCATTTTAGCAAATGGTGCCCCCTCGGCCACTTTCAGATCGTCTAGAGGCCTCTAAAGGGAGGAACCAATCTCACCCTTTTTGTTTATTATCGTAGCAAAGGGACTAAGTTGTTTGATCAAGGCAACCAAGAGTAGAAATGATTTAAGAGGCCTTCATATTCTAAGAATGAATATCGCTATGACACATCAACAATTTGTTGATGATAATATCTTGTATGGTGAAGCCACCATCTGAGAATCTCTTTAGATTGACTAAATCCTTGTAGAATTCCAGGTGCCCTCAACTATCCTGCTTAAGAAAGAAAAATCTAACATTTATTTTTTCCATACCCCTTTCCCTATCCAAACATTTCTTGCTCGGGTTCTAGCTTCTCTATCAGATCTCTTCTGTCGAAATACCTGGGAATCCTCATCCTAGACAACCCCCTTCACGTTGCTCACCGGAAGGAATTATGCTCCAAAATCATGAAGAAATTATAGAATTGGACCTTTTGAGTCTTGAATTTGGCTGGACACGCTACTCTATTGAACGCTGTCTTGCAAGCGATACCACTTTATTAGCTCTCCATTCTCCTTGCCCTGAAAAACATCTACAGAGAATTGACAACTATATTCTGGAAGTTTTTATGGAATGGCGCAAATATGGAAAGAAAATGTCCCTATGGCTTGGAAAAATATTTGTCTCCCCAAAGATTTAGGAGCAACGAGATTGCAAGATCCCAAAGATTTGAACGTGGCCCTTGGGGCAAAGCTCTGATGGCACTGGATCCAAGGGGGCACTGAGCAATGGAAATATATATAGAAACATAAATATGGACAGGGAAAATCCCAGGGTGTGCTCTTGTGAGATCACTCTTTTCCTTCTATCTTGGTGATATGGAACCTGACCAACCATAGTAACAACCTTATCTAGGACCACATTTTTTGGGAAGTAAAAGATGTCCAATCTGCCTTATTTTGGGAAGAATCTTGGCAGTAACTCCCTTGCCTTGACAGGTAGCTAGAAATGCAAGACCTTAAAGTCCTCCTCCAGGACCAAAGCTTAGGTTGCGTTGCTGACTACTTGGTTGAGAACTAATCTACCCAAGGTTGGAGGCACTAGAAAAATGAGCAAGATTGGTTATTGGAAATCTCTAGGGAAGCCTAGGAGCATATTTCTCAACAGATACACCAACGCTGGATTCCTCAGTCACAAATATCCAATAAATTAAGATGGAGGTACTCAACGACTGGGAATTTCTCTCTTAAAGAAGCTTACCTCATAAAAAGGAACACCCTTGACAACCCCATAAGGAAAATATGGAACAAAATATGGGGAGGAAAAGTCTTGCCAAAAGTGACACACTTTCTTTGGCTAGTGGGGCATAAGAAGATCCTCACATGGGACAAATTGATGAAACATGGATACTTGGGACCACCTAGATGCCATATTTGTAAGAGAAATGAGGAAATGATGCCACACCTTTTGAATTATTTCCCGATCGCTCGCGAAATATGGGAGAAGATCACCACTCTTTTTGACCCATTGGAATGACACCCAAAGGATATCCTGGAGACTATCGAAGGATGGCCAACTCAACAATTTAGGAAGCCAATCGTCTATAGAGCATGGTGTCTGACCTTGGTATTTACCCTCTGGAATATGTGGAAATAATGAAATAGAGCTATCTTCCACGACCAAGCCCCTTCGAGCTCCCTTATCTGGACCTGGGTGAAAGAAAATACAAGGGAAACCATCCTCTCATAGAAATGGGACCCTGATGATTGGCAGACAAATCCTCAAGAATCGGTGATCCTTCTGTCCCTAAATATTTCTAGGAAATGATCTACCTTGTGACCTCTGTAGTAAGGGATCCCCCTACTGCATCTTCGTTGATCTTCCTTAGGCCTCCCTTTGTTTGTATTCAAATCAATTTCGATGGTGCTTCAAAGGGAAACCCTGGCCCCGCAGGATATGGTGGGGTATTACGAGACTTACAAGGCCACCCAACTAGGGTCTATGTTGGATACTATGGCCATACCACTAATATTGTTGCAAAAATAATGACGCTTGAAAATAGTTTAATTTTAGCCCAACAACAGAAATGGCCGAGGATCCACATCATGTTATACTCCAAATTGATAATACAAATGACCCAAAATATTATCAATGGATCCCACACCTCCAAATTTGCCTGGAGTTGGCATTTGGAGGCCCAACTCGAGAGGATAAAATGTCTATTGGAATGATTTGAATATGTATCCACTGGACATGTCCTCTGCACTGGAAAGAAAGCTGCATAATGACTTGTCAATTGTGGATCAATGAGCTCCCATAGAGAATTTACCACATCATGGTGTGATGTAAAGAGCAAGGAAGACTTGGACCTTGGAGAATTCTAGGCCCTCGAAGACCTCATAGATACAAATTCATCTATCCCCGATGGGGGTGTACCTCACGATGGCCACTTGGTAGTTGATTTGCTATAGGAGCCCGTTGGGCCTCCATGCGTGCCTTTACCTCACCATGAAGAACCAAACGAACTGTAAATGTCTATGAGTGGATACCCTGCTCACATGCTTAGTCGATAAATACAAGAATTGTAGTTGTAGTTCCTCCAGGTTGTTGTTTCTGGAGTTGAGTCCTACGATGCCTCGCTAGGGTGAAGACCTTGGGTGAGAAGAGGGGCAGTTGCCTAGGATTGCTGGGGATGGTGTGATACTGAAGTCTAGGATTGTCCATGGGACATTGGAACGTGAATCGCTGGGGTGCCTTTTCACCTTCTCCCATATAATTTCTGCTCAAGGGATGAAAATTGTGTGCAGGTGTCGAAGCTTGTGTATACTGTTCAAGGTGAGGTCGTTCCCATATAATCCTGTTTTTTCTCTCAACATTTTCGTGCCCAACTGACTTATAATTTGGCTCGCCCTGTTTTACAGGTTCTTTTGGTCCATAATTTTTACTGGAATTGGAGGGAGGGGGTTGTCCTGGGATGTAATACGCTCCTCTAGGGGCCTAAAGGTTGGCCTCAGCGAAACGTGAAAATTCCCTATGTGGGATCTCTAACGCCCAGGGGCAAATGGATTTTCATTTTCCAACACAGGGGGTGGAGTAAGGCACCCCGAACAATCGCGCCGTGTGACTGGCTCTACACATAATTTATATGTGTTTTCGTGCATGGTATTGGGCTGTTGTTTTACAATCATCAGAGTTTTCTTTTTTGTAGGTTTGACTATTGTGTTTCTTAGAGGTTTTGTGAATTGATATCTCTCTACCTTCCCTCTCCTTTGGCAGTTTCATCTCGACTATCTCAGTATGCCTCGTCAAAGGGGATGACCCTGCCGTGGGGGAGGAAACGACCTTCGTTCTGGGTGGCTCGAACTGAGCATCAATTCGCCCTCAGACACTTCTAATAGATGGGAGATGGAAGAGGATGCTGCTATCTCTATATCTCACTCCCCAGGCCATGTGGTATCCCTTACCACACTAGATTCCATTGCTTAACGACTGCAAAATGTCCAGTTAAACATGGATATTCTCTGGGAACATTGATATGATGACCGCAATGAGCTGGTGGTGCACATCAACGAAATACGGTACCGTTAGAATGAAATACTAGAACAGTTGGACAACCTTCGACGCCAACATCGTTGCACCAATGAACACCTCTGTAGCTTGGAAGCGAGGGTGGAGCACATTGATTTTCAAATGCATGAACATGTCGGCTATTTCACAACTCCTCTTGTAATACCCCCCAACCCCCTTCCTTAATATGTTGCCATCACTTCTGGTTAGATTTTTGTTTTCATTAAGCATGCTAAGGCTACAAGGCCTATTGGAAATAATGTATGTTATTTGCTTTTTATGGTTTCCTCCAGGTCCCAATCTCAACAAGTCTGGTCGGAATGAGAGAAGGGGGCCCGTTGAGATGAATTTTGTACCCAATATATTTATGAAAATCTAATGAAAGTACTCATATTGAAAAGAAAAGTCTTATAATATTAATTTATATTATTTTGTTGTTTTTTAGACATTACATTAAAATAATATTTTAATTATAAATAGAACTAATATTACTATATAGTTCATTTTATTACCGTTTGATTTAACCATTGGAACTCTTTTATCATGACATCTCTTTTATTTTTTTCGTATGTTTAGCTGGTGAGACATGTTCGGGGCAATTGAACTTCTAATCACTTGGATACACAAGGGCTTGCCAATATGCTTTTTGTCAATTGTGTTACCACCCGTGAATGTATCTCTACATTATTTAATTGCATGCTTTGATCAAATTTTCTATCTTAGTCTTAATGATGAAGCACATTAGGTGGTTCGAAACATGTCTACCATGAAAATATAGATGTAATTTCATCAGGAAAATTTTCTCTAAAGAAATATATTATCTTATATTATATGATTTATTGGCTAATAAAAGCTTTTATTATTATATTAACAAAAACCTATTTAAAATTTTCAAAAGTGATTAATTATTTAAAAATAAAATTTATTTATATTATTAATATAATTAATAAATAAAATTTATTTAATTATTAATATAATTAATGCATCATTATGCACACATTTATCTGAAGTACTCGACATGTTATCTTAATCAGTGAGAATATTTTATTTATTAAATGAACAAAAACTTATTTGAAAATATGAAAAATGAATGCATTTAGAAGTAGAATTTCATTTTTCTATTGTTAGTATAATTAATGCATCAACATGTTTATCTATTGAAATCTTGAGTTGTAATCTAAATTTTATAAGTTTTGGAGGGTTTTTAGTGTATTTTTTAGTTTATTTTGTTTTGAATTCGACAAGATTTTTTTTGGAATCACAAGTTTGAGAGTTGTGAATTCTCCATAATCCAAGTGTCCTGGGTTTTTTTGGGGTGTTGAATCCATATATGTATTCAAAAATTAATTTTAAACAACAGAATTTAAGCTTTGATCAAAAAATTGTTCGCTTAATTCCAATGAAAAACTCCAAAACTCACCTGGATGCGGGTGCATTAACGCAATATTTATGAAGGCTCTGCACTATGACGGTAGCTGGTATAGCAGGTGGCAGGACAACACACCTACCCAGGCTCTCCCGCAGATGGAAATGGATTATATTAAGTCCTGACAGATCAATTACCACGCGGAATTGAATGCGTAGTGGGCTCGAGACATTTCACCTCGTATTCCTTTAATGGCTCCCTCGGCTCTCTCTGTTAATATTTACCTCTAGCCTCCCTACATTAGACTGCCTCCGGTTTTGCATCCTTGCAATGCTTCGAAGGTGGCGCTGAATGTCTGATTCATAAAGTGTTACAAGCTCCCTCACACCGGCATCTGCTTTGCTTCGCCCTGCTCTTCATCCCCTCCAAGTTGCCCTATTACTTTGACAACGGTGCGTCGTCGAGGTAGCTGTCGCTGAGGTGGCAGTCGTGGAGGTCGTGGGCGCTCTCAGCCTGCTCCTCCGCTTGTTATTCCTCTGGCTTCAGCTTCCCCTACCTCAGACATTCGCAGGCCTCTCCCGCACAACTCTTTTCAAACCACCCATTTCACGTTTCACAGTCGCCTCAATCACCCGTTCTCTCGGCCAGCATTACGATAATTTTTTCGGAGGAAGAAGCTCGGCCCACTGTTGCGGTGAATACCTCAACAACGCAGTCTCAGGGAGAAAGCGCGCAACAGGGGGTAGATGTTGGTTTTGGGTTCAATTGTGGAGATTTGCAGGCTGGAGGAAATGACACTGATGTCTCCAAGCTTCCATACGGTAATCAACAGGATGTCCAGGCCTCTGTTCACGCAGCGAGTGGTTCTGATAGCATTCGACAGTTGGAAGCTCCTCCAGATGGCAGCGGTTCAGCTATTAAGGATAATGTTGATGACACATGGATGGGCTATCCATGCCCCGCAGAGGAGGAAGTTCCGGAACATGATACTGATGCTTGAAGACTCATGGGCCACGTCTACTTCCCTGCTCCTCTTTAGTCCATTTTGCTATGCCTATATGGCTTTTGTCAATGTCTTTCTCTATCAGGCATGTAGTTCTGTTGTAGTTTCAAGTTTTTGGCTCTGCAATTTTTCTCATGGATATCTGGGCAGTTTAGATAGTATGGTCTTAGCTTATCACCTGTCCTTTTCTGAGGTCTATCACTCTGGCCAATTCTCTCTATATAGCCCTGGGCTTTTGTATCTGGTTAATTCCAACTCTTGGACAGTTTGTATGTCTTGCTGGACAGTCTTGGACCTCCTCTGAGGTCTCGACCGCATTATAACTGTATTTTTACTTTTATTAATAGAATTAGTCTTTACTTAGGAAAAAAAAAAATGAAAAACTCCAAAATTTATAATGTTTAGACAACACCAATCTAAATAACCATTTGTATTGTTAGTATAATTAATACATCACTATGTATCACTTATTATAATCTCCATATATGATTCACCACTGGTGGGCGCCTAATAACTAACATTTGTGGTTAGTAATATTTATGTAATATACTTAAAGCATATTAAATTTATTACATTATTATAATATGTAATATACTTTAGGTATATTATATTTTATGAGAATTGGGAAGAAATATAAATGTATTCATATATTTAACCACGTGAATGGCGTTTCTTGTCCAATATCATATAATATTTTTTGGATTAATTATATGTATTGTTTAAAGTTATATATCTATATATGGAATTTCTTTTATGTGTATTATTTAGTAAGTACCAATATTTTATGAGCTTGAATAGTCCACTCAAGATTTATTGTAGTGGGGTGCTTCCAAGAATGTAGAAATGGAATTAAATCTAGTAAAATGAATCACATGGTATCAATTGTGACCTCTAAGACTTGCACTTGATAATTGATAATTGATACTTCCAAAAATATTTGAGGTTTTCTTTATTTGTAATGATTATGTGAACTACTATTAATGTTATGCATCAATTTGTTTGAGTCTTAAAAATACATGCCATATCTTTAAGTTCTTAAGGTGTCCATTTGTTCTTGATGTCAAGACTCTTGATTCCTTATGGCATTTTCTCTCTAACAACAACATGGTAGAGTGTTGAGGGATCAATTCTCCCTAATGATGATCCCTTTCTCTCAAGCTTGTTGCAAAATTCAATTGACTTAAAAAAAAGAAAAGGAAAAGGATGAATTCATTTTGAGCTTAGGATTAATTATATAGATTGTTTAAAGCTACATATCCATATATGGACTTTCTTTTATGAGTGTTATTTAGTAAGTACATGTTTTTATGAGCTTGAATAGTCCACTTAACACTAATTGTACTGGGGGATGCTTCCAAGGATGTAGAAATGGAATCATACCTAGTAAAATGAATCACATAGTATCAATTGTGACCTCTAAGTCTTGCACTGAATAATTGGGACTTCCCAAAATATTTGAGGTTTGCATCATTTCTAATGATTATGTGAACTACTATTAATGTTACACATTAATTTCTTTGAGTCTTAAAAACACTTTCCACACCTTTAAGTTCTTAGGTTGTTCATTTGTTCTTGGTGTCGAGACTGTTGATTCTTTATGGAATTTTGTCTCTAATAACAACATGGTAGAGTGTTGAGGGATTGATTCTCCCCAAGGATGATCCATTGCGCTCAAAATTGTTGAAAAATTCAATTGAATCCAAAGAAAAAGGAAAATGAAGGATTCATTTTGAGCATATATATATATATATATATATATAGAGTGGTCGTTTTTTGCCATGATAATTTTTCTTTAGGAAATTCTTTATGCACGTTAAGACTATGCGTTAATATATTATGGGAACTTTGGTTAGGGGTAGAGAGGGGGGAGAGAAGTGTTATCAAGGTGTACACACCCTAAGGCACCTTGAACCCCTTATTTGGGTGTATTGCTCCATAAATTTTTCTGTGAAGTTGTTGTTCTTAAATCATTTTTTTTTGGACTTTAGGGTTCTTTATTCAATATTTAATTGGGAATTTTTACCCACTTTCAAGTTTCCTACTATTAGAACTTTTTACATGCTACAAATTTATAAGAAGAGCTTCGGCGTAAATCACATAAAAAGGACCTTTGTCGACGCGTTTCGAACCAACTAGTGTGGTTCATCGTCAGGACAAGTTGAAGAAACAGATCAAGCCTAGCAGGTTAAATAGACTGAGCAGAGACTCCAACGGCTATATAACGGCTATTTTTGACCCTAGGACCCAACCCAACTTATCTTAATAAATTTAATATTATTATTATTCTTATAATATTAAATTGATAATACAATATTCCATTTCTCGAAATTAGTAAAATTAGGTACTATGAATAGAATCTTACGTAATTTATTTAATTAAATAACATTAATAAATTAATATTAATGGTTATTATAAATTAATTATTAGTTTGAATGATTTCTTTTGAAGAACTTATATTATTATTGTTATTTTTATAATATTAAAATTAATAATATAATAATCTATTTCTAGAAATTAGTAAAATAGGTACTATGAATAGAATCTTACGTAATTTATTTAATTAAATAACA
>APFE031402421.1:0-52222 GCA_000404065.3 Pinus taeda | reverse complement strand
CATGCTAGGCCAGATCTGTTTCTTCAACTTGTCCTGACGATGAACCACACTAGTTGGTTCGAAACGCGTCAACAAAGGTCCTTTTTATGTGATTTACGCCGAAGCTCTTCTTATAACTATGACAGATCACAGAAGCCTCAATTCTACAAATGCTACAAATTTATTCTTACAAGATTTATAGTTGCAAAAAATATTTGTTTTGCCTTTCTTTAGAGGTTTGTTTTTATTGTTACATATTACAAGCTTATTGTTTTCATGTTGTTTTTGTTAATTTTTTTTGGTTTTCTCCTCCCAATGTGCCTGTAGGTCATAGGGCATAGTTACAACATTGAAATAACTAAGTTTTCTACAATTTAAGAGAAAACTTACACCTTTTCCATCCTATGGAATTGTTATAGCAAATTGAGATTTGATTTTTCTATTCGTGGTTAACTCTAGGTGACACATCATCAGCTGGTGTATTATTTATTTCCATAATAATTTTTATTTTATTTTTTATTTTTGTCTCCTACATTACAAGGATAAATTGGGTTCAAAATTTGGTTTGTAAAGGGAAATATTTTTGTTGTAAGAGAGTATTTTCCATTGTAGAATATTTTTTACTACAATACAGTGAAACAAAATATGTACTTTCTCAATGTTCCTTAAAGGAATTTTTTGTCCAAGTATTGAAGAGTTTTTGGTTGTTATTCTTGTGCCATCTCATACATTTCCAATGCAAATGAATTTATTATTCACTAGCGTTTTATGGTTAAATTCATCACGAGTTCCACAAAACCTAGCTTCGTTTTCTCATGTCATATTTATAACAATTGGAAAAATAGAATGGAAGATGTGTTATGGAACCAAAACATGTTGTGAACTACTATGAGTAATGAGAAGGGACCAAATAAGATGACAATAAAGGAAAATAATTGAATAACATTGATGAAACTAGGATTGATGGGTGTCCATGTCTTGGATAAATTGTAATTCCATATTCAAAAATTTGGATCTTCTATAAATTCTTCGGTAAACTTTGAGGAAAAAATATCAACTTAATGAGACTTGGTTGTTAAATTGTAGCAAGAAAAGGCTTCATTTGACTTATGCGTTAGTCAGATGGACAAATTCAAATTTCCACTTCAGTAGGGTGACTTGAGTTGTAATTAGCAGGAGTGACATGGCCAAATCACTCAGTGAAGTCGGCCAGTTCGAGTTTGTGGGTGTTGAAACATAATATTTGGGATTAGGAGATCCTATGTAAATATTGTAAATAGAGAAATAAAGGAAGCTTGAAGACGAAGGGACACTAGGAAATGAAACCCAATAATCTCCCTCTCCTTGTATATATTTATATTCTCTCTTAATGTAAAATAACAATTTCATTAGTGGAGTTACTACTGGTCCGACATGGTATTAGAGCTAGCTCCAAAAATTAGATTTTCAGTCGTTGTAAATTCCTTATAACTTCCTTATGCAATTTTTTTAGTCTGACAAATTCTTGCCATCCTCAACCTTAGAGTGATTCTCATTCCCTAGTGTTTCTATTAAACATAGTTTCTGCATTCAAGACCGTGTGCGACATATGCGTGTAATAGTTCATTAGTTGGAAAACTCCTCCGGAAAATGTGTGCAATGACCATAGACATGGATGAATGCTTACAAAAATGAATAGACATTTATGGTCTAATGGAATTGATGCTACCTTAGATTACTGCGCTAATTGCTATTTATGGTTATCGTCTATGCTGTGTTGAGTATATGGTGGAAATCTTAACCTTACCGCTGACTCTTGGTGCGGTGAACATGGAATGTTTGGAGTCTATGGGTCAGATGCAATGGAGGGAGCAACATCTTGTTCGTGTATTGCTCCTCTATGTTAAGCATTAAAGATGCATTAATTCTGGTCATAACTCTTGACTATAAGTTGGATCGACAGTGACCCTAGTATGTACACTAGTCTACTATACAAATGTGTTGGTGTGCTATTCGTATGGTGCCTTTGATGCATTTCAAATGTACGCTGTTATGAGAGCCATAAATTGAACATGTAAACTTCGTGAGGTGAGCTCTTGTCATGGTATGCGTTGAATATAGTGTTTGAAGTCTGTTGGCCCTTATATATTGAATGCCCTTTATATATTGAATTCGAAGGAACTTGAAAGTGTTGATTTAAAATAAAAGGTCATGGTATGTAAAGAGTTAAATTAGTATATGTGAGTTGAGCCCTTTTTCAAAGGCCATAAGTTATATGGGAAAATAACGTGATATGAAATATGTGCATTAAATTTTGTGCATGGTATTAAAATTGCTTGGTTGAATTGGTACTGGTATATTTGAGTTGAGCTTTTATTTTGAAGAACATGTATGGTATGTGATGACATGCATATGGTGCATTTGGTTAATAAGTGTTGGTTCATACATATGGCTTGATATATATGTGTATTGGTCAGTATTTAGAGCCCGCATAATTATTTGATGATCTTTTGAAGACGTAATTGTATACAAATTGACAAAGACATTGAGGCTAGATCAAAATTTATGATGCATTCAATGATATTCATAGTGGGAGTAGTTCTCATTGGCAAAGAGAACTACAATGAGCGGCCCAAGAAAATAAAGCACACCTTAATTTTTAATGAATTATGGAAAGGAGTTTGTGAAGGAGAAGGAGACAATGCACCTGAAAAGCCCACTTCAAACAAGGAGCTTGCCATTTAGGAAAACAAGAACAACAAGGCCTATGCCTTGATTGTAGCATTAGTAAATGAAGAGGCAATTCATCATATTTATCCATTTTCAAATGCATTTTAAGCCTTAAATAAGTTGAAGGAATTGTATGACTCACACTTTGAACTTGAAGTTGTTCAATTGATGATCAACTTGTTCCATCTTGAGTTGAAAAATGATGACCCTCTTGCCTTAGAATCATAAATATGATTTATTATGCATGAAATAAAAGCCATTGGTGTTGAAATAGATGTTCCTCTAACTGCCTATGTCAAGGCACTATATCCCACTTACTCACATTATCTTGAGTCATTGCAAGTAAGTGGCAAACTTAAGGAGATTTCCTTTGACTCCCTTGAGAAGAAGTTTGCTAAAAGAGAGAAGGATTTTGGGAATAAGAAAACTCCTTAGTCTTCTAAAGAAGCTGTGTGCCTTACACAAAAAGAGAAGATCATGCACAATTATTCTAGAGGAAGAGGAAGAAATAATTTTAGAGGCAAGGGGGCAGACATTTCCAATGAGAAAGGTATGATATTCATTGCATACGATGCAATAGATATAGACATGATTCTTCCACATGTAAGTTGTCTTGCAACATAGTCGAGCGGGAAATACATGAAGAAAAGGTAAAACACCTGGAAAAGGAAAAAGAAAAGAACCCGAGTCTGCTCATTGTGTTGTGGCACATTGCCACATTGGAGTAATTGAAGACTTATTCAATGATTCACTTGCTTTATGGAAAGATGGTTGGTTGCTTGATTTAGGAGAAAACTTGTCACATGAATTTCAAAAGAATTTTCTTTGAATAATTCACTGATAATGTTGATGGAGTAGTAAACTTTGCAGACAAGTCAAAACACAATCCATCAAGGCTTGGCACCATAAGTTTCAAATTGCCTGAACTTCCAAAATTTCTTCTACATGAAGTTTTTCATCTGCCAGAGTTGAAGAAAAACTTGTTATATTTGGTCCACCTCCACCAACAATGACACTCCATTCACATATTTGATGGCAAGATTGAGGTCATAAAAGCATCATATCACTCACTTGTCATGACTGGGATGGTAGAAGAAAGACTTCTAAAGCTGCAAGGAACCTCTGCTCGTGCATATAATTTTTCATATGGTACTCACTATGATGAAGGTACACTTCCATCAAGTCTTTTATGGTATGATGGATTTGGGAACTTGAACTATAACAACCTTTGTTTGTTGAAGACAAATTGTGTTCCTGGTTTGCCTACAATTCCTAGGAAACTTAAGCAATGTGATGCTTGTATCTTAGGAAAGCACAACAAACAATGTTTTCATGATTCTCATTCCAGAGCACATAGAAAACTTGAAATCATCATTTTGATTTATGTGGCTCAGTGCCTATTCCTTTTGTAAATGGTAATAAATATATGATGACATTTATTGACGAATGCACAAGAATGTGTTGGGTTTATTTATTGAAGAACAAATCTGAAGCTTTTGAAACATGCAATAACTTTCATGCATGGATTACAAATGATGCAGAATCTCATATTGGCTCTATTCATGCAAAATAATAAAAAATAATATACTTCAACTGAATTTGAAAACTATCTTCGCCAACATGGGATCAAACAACAAACAATTGTGCCTTATAATCCCCAATCGAACATAGTAGTTGAAAGAATGAATAGGACAATCTTAAATATGGTTTATTCGATGATGTTTTTCAATAATGTTAAGATGATGTTTTGGGATGATGTAGTTCTATGTGTTGTGTATATAATTAATAGGTGTGCATCTCATGCTATAAAAAAAAAGACTCCTTATGAAATGTGGTATGGCCACATTCCTTCAGTGAGACATCTCAAGGTTTTTGGTTCCAACTATTATGCCTTGATACCTAAGGAACAAAGAAGCAAACTCAATGCATCACAAATGTATTTTATTGGGGTACTCAAATACCTCCAAAGCATATCATCTCTATGATGAAGTGAATAAGAAGTTTATAATATCTAGAGACATGATATTTCTTGAATCTTCCAAGAATGATAATGTTTTTGAGTGACAACTTGATCACTTGGGTAGATTTTGACATGCAAATTATTTTCAAGAGTTTGATAATGATATTCCATATCTTGAAGGGGGATCCCTACACTAGATCACTCTTTGGAATCTTCTTTTGAAGCACTCTCTCTCCCGCATGAAATTCCAACCATTGATGACACTTTGAGTGATGTGATTGACAAAATTGGAAGGCTAAGTATTGATTCAGCCCCATATTAGTGAACTGAGCAGCCCGGGCCATCTCAGAAAGTTCCTCAAAAATTGCTGAAAAAGACACTTGAATGCTTTCATCTTGATAAGGTTGGAAAGACAGGAACAATAAGCTTAACCAAACAAAATGGAGGTGATGTAGACAATCCTAATTCACTTGTTGATATGGATGTTTCATATGATTGTGAACTAAATTCCTTCAAAGAAGTCTCTTCTCATGATGAATGGAAAGAAGTGATGAAAAAAGAATATGATGCTTTGATAAAGAATGACACTTGGAAGCTGGTTGATCCTCCATTGGGAACCAAACCAATAGGCTGCAAGTGGGTCTTTAAGAACAAGTATAAATAAAATGATTCACTTAACAAGCATTAAGATAGGCTTGTGGCAAAAGGGTTTTGCATAGAAGGAAGGGGTTGATTATGAGGAGAATCCCCCCCCACAAAAAAATGGGCTACCATTCAGACACTCTTTTCCTTGGTAGCTCCAAATGGTTGGAAATTTCATCAAATGGATGTAAAACTACTTTATTGAATGGATATTTGAAAGAGAATGTTTTTGTGTCCCAACCATAAGGAGTTTTATGAAGGGTCAAGAACAAAAAGTATACAAGCTTGTAAAATGCTTGTATGGCCTCAAGCAAGTATCGCGAGCCTGGTATGAGAAATTGACTGAGCATCTACTGAAACTCAATTTAAAACATTATGATCTTGGTGATGCAACTTTGTTTGTCAAGAAAGTTGAAATAACAATTGTATATCTTGTAGTGTATGTAGACGATCTTCTGATGACAAGGAAAAATGAGTACTACATGGCATCCATAAAGAAAGAACTAAGGAAAGGTTTTGAAATGGAGAATTTGGGCTATGTTCACTACTATCTTGGTATTGAAGTAACTCAACATGCGAAGTTTATATTCCTCTCTCAGGATAAGTACATTGGAGATCTCTTGAACATGTTTGGCATGGATGAGTGCAATCATTTGATGAATCCAATGGAACAAAACTTAAAGCTCACATCTGATGAAGGAAAAGAATTTCAAGATGCAACAAAGTATATACAACTCGTAGGAAGTCTAAATTACCTGACTACTACCATAGTAGATGTTATCACTCAGGTTGTTCCCTGCTACCTAAAGGGAATACGGCCGAGGTAACCACTAACCAATCTTTTAGTTACAGGTCCTAGCCTACCTGCAACCAGAGAGGGCTCTCTCTTTATGATTTAGCTTTGTTGGTGGGTGTTTTTAGGCTAGTTATGGTGTGCTGATTTTGCTTTGAATTTGGTTGGTTGGTGAATTCAAATAGAGCTGAGGTGTAAATTACAAGACAATTTGGGCCATTGGGCAATGGAGTTCAGGGCAGTGTGCTGGTGAAGTATGTTTCTGAAGACAGAGTATTGTTGCAAAGCCAGATAGGCATCTGTGGAACAATTTTTGAGATTAGATAATGAAGTTATGGAATTAGTGAGTGAAAGGAAATTGAGAATCTTCCACTATGCTAACAAGGGGAGAAATGAAAGTATTGCTTAAGAGCAGTTAAGAATTCTTAAACAATATTCATAGTGAGAGAATTAGTTTATACATGAGCAATTAAGAATTCATATCCATGGTTAATCCAGAAGAAAACATATTTAGAAATGGAGATTGAGCATAGGGTGTATTCAAACAAATCCTAAGCTATTCTTCTTCTCTACTTACTATGATCATGAACATATATAGATTATTGCATACACAGAAAGACAAGAACACAGTTCAGAATAACTTATTGTTCCAGCAAATGACATAGGAATTCTGCAACATAACACAACCATTCATCTCTACTTTCAGACAGTATAGGAACCAGGAACTCCACCAGCAATTTGTATTAGCAAAATGTCTCAGATATACAATACAACTCTTCTGAAAGAGTTTCACTACAACCGACCCTCAATACGTTCTTTGAGGGGATATATATACAAAAATAGGATACAAAATATCTAGAAGGTGAGTTATTGTGTAATAAATTGCACCACCAACTCTCTTACAAAAAGTAAATGCAATAAATAAATACAACAATTAATGTTGAGATGGAAGCTATCTTTCTGTCAGACAATTTTTGAATTTTTGGATCAGCAAAGTTGGCTGTAGCTGTGCCTTTAATTCTGCGTTAATTTAGCCTGTTGTCTGAGTGCTTTGATGAGTCACTGTGCGGATGCTTCCTGTGATATCTGCGTGCTTGATTATCTGCTGACCTGTACTGTGACTAAGATCTGGATTTTCATAAAAAAGAAATAATATAGTGGAATCACCTGGGCAGAACTTCCAGCATTGCTTGCCACCGATCAGCTGGAGGTAGCTGATGTCTCCTTATTTTTACAAGTGTTTCATCTGCTTCAGTATATCTGTAAAAATTTGGAGGCACTTCAAACAGATGATTTATCTCATGCTCAATAAAAAATAGATTTTCTAATCTGTCATACAGAGACTACCCAGAGGGAGGCCTTGCTTCTTCTGTGGAGCTGGTGGATGTTGTGATTTGATTTTCAACATAATTGTTGATCCTTGTGATATATTGATCATATGACAGCAGTTGTCCTGTGCCAGTCACTAGGCTTGGCAGTCCTTTATCCTGCAATACTGTCATCTTTGCCCTGAATTCATCTATTTCTGCCTTCATATCCTGACATTTCCTTTCTAGAGTTTGAGTGAAATTTCTCAAAGTCAACACTTTTTTGGCTATCAGGATAGTGGCTGTTCTACTATTTATTTCCAGCGCTGCCAATTCCTCCCTCGTGTGAGTATTGAGGAAATATATCATTTTATTGGCCTGGTCAGGCATGATTCCTAGTGCTGTTCTGGCCTTTTGTATTTCAACATGAGCTATGCCTATTAGTTCAATTTTCTCATGTATTGCCTGGATTGACCTGCATTGGTCATGGATTGATTGGCCAATTTTGGCCCAGATTATCTTCTTGATTTCTGCCAGGGTCTTGCCTAGAAGCAATTTTTTTTCCAAAGCTTTCACTTTGGCTTCCAAGGCCTTTATCTCTCTCTGCTTTTCTGCCACTGTCATCTTGGACTTGTCATAGCTGGCCTCTAGCTTGGCCAGTCTATCTTTGGCTTCATTGATTTCTGTCACTTGAACCTCAAGTTCCTTGACAACTTTCATCAAGTCCTCCATGCTCATGCTTGATTCTGCTGCTGCTGTTGTTGCTGCTGTTGCCTCTGTTGCTGATGTGGCTGTGGTGGGTGCTGGAATAGCAGGAGGGGCTACTGCTGCTTGTGTAGGAGGGACAGGGCCCAGAGTTGTAGAAGTTTGAGGGGGCTGGGAGGTTGACTCCCCTTGCTTGTCCTGCAATGCCTTTTCCAATTCTGCTTCCATTTGTAATATTCTCTGATTCATCATCAGAAGCAGATCCATGGCCTCATCAACTTGCTTCTCTTGTGCAAGTTCTGCTATTTGAGGGTGAATGGTTGGAGGCAATTTTGCCTGCTTTCTCAGAGCAGCAATGTCATCCTCTTTTTTCTTCATAAGGGCCTTAATACCCTTTGGATCTTTAGGATCATGTCCTAGATCAATGATTATGTCTTCCAAAGTTTTTATTCTGTTGTTCTTAGTAGTGGAAGACATCCTTTCCAAATCAAGCTGTGTATTTGTATCCCTCATTGAGTCTTTTAACTAATGGGCCAGCATGGCCCTGTCTGCAAGTGTGGCATACACCATTTCCCCGATCTGTTTGTGCAGCTCTATTTGATCCATGGGGTGTATGTCCTTGGAGAGGACCTCTAGACTTGTTTTGGTGTAGTCTGCAGATGATCTGGGCTTTGGCACTTTAGGCTTAAGATGAGTAAAAATCATCTTATCCTCCTTGATGTCATATGCTGCCATCAATCTCTGCTGCTTGGAGGGTGTTGTCTTTAAGAATTGATCATATAGTTGAACCCTTAAGAGTTCATTTTGGGCCTTGATTTCCATAAATGACCCTTTGACTCCAGCTGGTTTTTTGCCCTGCTGCCTGGAAGAGGATACCTTTGTACTCTGCTGCATGGCCTGTTCTTGCTGAAATGAACTAGTGGCAGTCTGCTGGCTGGATTCTCTTTCTCTGCTTTGACTTTGTGCTCTTTCTTCACTGATGTGTTCTTCCTCGGACTGAGGGTCAATTCTTGGCCTCTTGGCCTCCAGTTGCTGTGTTGACCCACTTGGAGGTGTGGCCTCCTCTCTATCTCGTTTTTTGCCTCTCTCTTCATTGAGAGGTGTTTGCAAAACTTTGATTTGGGGTGTTTCAGCTTGCTGTACAGGAGCTTGCCCTTAACTTTGGTCTTTTGAAGTACTTGGCTACCCTGCCTCTGTCTCTTGCTGTACTTCCATCACTTCTTTGACTTTTTCTGTGGTTGTTGGTGTAGTAGATGCCTGCTGGGTGGTCTGTGCAGCTGCAGCAGTGGATGTGCCTTCTCCAACTTGGACTGGTTGCTTGAATATAACTTGCTGACAAGAATCCAAGTCAAGGGTTTTCTCTAAATCTTTCACAGCCTGCTCCATTGTCTCCTCCTGAGTAAATTCTTATACTAATGTACCAGGCAGCCATTCATCTTGGTTGGCAAAGTGTTCAATTTGTGGATATGGACAAAGTTTATAGGCTAGTAGCCTATACTTGACTCTCCTAGCACTGATAAAGCCTTCAGGGTCATAAGGGACCCACCAGAAGCTCCTTTTAAGTTTAAGCTGTTGCCCCAATATTTGATTAGCTTCTTGCCAATCATCTTTCTTGTTCATGATGAAGGGGCCTAGGTGGTCTCTGAATTTGAGATTGGCTTTCTTCTTGGCACTATGGAAGTGTGTAAGGTCAGAGTTGATGAGTTGCGTATAGTATTCCAAGGCAAACAATCTCATAGGCACATATCTTGGGAGCCTGTAAGGACAAAGCTCACAGCCATAGATCCTGATGACTGTGTGATTTTGGTATAAATACCAATCACCTATTTTGTAATTCCTGGATAGTTGTAAGATTTTCTGCATATCTTTGGAAAATCTGGTAGGAAGAGTCCTTTTCAAGAGGCATGTGACTGGATAGACAAATTGGTCAATGAATTCACAGTAGGAGTAGGGAGAGTTCTGGACATGATGGAAAACTGAAGACCAGAAGATGACAGACCTCCTCTCACCCTGTGAATCCAACTTCTTGATGTGGCACTGGAAGCAATCTGTCTGATAGTACATGAAGAGGTGATAGATGTATGATGAATATTTAAATATTGCTTCCCTGTCCAGTCTCAGCAGTTGGTCATGTATCTTGTTGGCAATAAACTTGGCATAATTGTATTTTATAGCAGGGGGCTTCCCAAGGCTATATGCAGATAACAAGACCAACACAGTTTCATCAACATGTTCATTTGTGGAGAACCCCAGCATAGAGGATATCATGTCCACAAGCAGCTTGCCTACCTCATTGAAATTTGCATATGGGAAAGGAGGTGGCCCAGAATGTTGGTAGTCTGCTCTCATGAAAGTTTTGGCAATTGCAGCAATCTCAATGCTAGAGAGCTTGGAGCCCTCATCCAGCAAATACTTTATGGAAAAAGGGTAGAGCAGCTGGGTTTGCTAGTAATTTAGCATTTGATTGATGGAATAAGGAGTTATGTAAAAGAGGATGCTCCTAGATGGAGACTTAATAGCTCTGAGTTTCTGGTCATAATTTTCTGCACATAGGTGAATGACTTCAGGAAAGACATTTACAGATGGTAAGAAATAGATAGGTAGATTAGACTCCCAGATGCCATACATGTCACTGTTGTCCAAGTGACTGTTCCTCAGCTGGCAGAAGGTCTGTAAGTGGTTCATCTTTGCCACAAAATCTGCAATGAGGAAATCACTGTCCACAAGAGGCATAGCTTCAAGTTCCTTATTAGGTGGATTAACAGGAGCAACATCTAGAGCAGATGGAGTGGCCATGTTTGATATTTACTGGATATTTACTTGAGCTTAGGATTAGTGCAAAGGCTGAGGAATGCCCACTGAATTGTGTTTGAAAGTGAGCAGTCTTAAGAGTATGAGGAGACTTTTTTGCAGGGTTGATGAACTGTGGGGCACTCTGTTGGAAGAAACCAGAGTGCTTTGAGCTAATTAGCTGGTTTTTCAAAGGGAATTCTGATAACAGGGATCACTGTGCAGTTATATGAGTTTGAGCCGGTAGCTCGGCTTCTAAAATTGCCTTTTCATTATGAATTTCGCAGAAGGGCACGGGTTTTTTGCAGAGCTTCATGGTGTAGGGACTTTACCAAGTTTTTGGGTAGTTTTAGTGGATAATTTGACTGTGAGGAGCTTTGCAGAGATTTTTTACAGGAAATTTAGGAGAAAAATGGCACAAACATGGGTGAAATAAGTCGACTGTGGCAAATACCTGGATTTTACAGTGCAAGAGGTGTCAAGCTGGAACAATGGAAGGTATTTTGAGTCGACTTGGAGGGCGACAACAGCTTGGGTGGACAAATTCTCGATTTTGGCCGCAAACGACGTCTTTCGCATGCACAGAGCTCCGAAAACGACAAGTGAAAATGACATAAAATGGTCATTTCCCGACTTTTTATGCAAATTTGGCCCTTTGGTGCCTTTTCGGCGATGACGTCAGCATGACATCATCGGTGGGTCCGGGTACGGCAGGGTGACGTGGCAGATGACATGGGTGGCCACGTGGAGGTGACACAATGGCAGGGCATGTGGGCGGATGGACGACGTGGAGGCGACGTGGAGCAGCGGTGGCAGAAGAGGGTGCTGACATCACGCTGACGTGGGTGTGGCGTCAGCGGGAGGGGACAGGCGGTAAGTGGTTTCCCCGGAGCACCCCTGGGCGGTAAGTGGGGGGGGGGGGGGGGGGGCTCCGAACAACCCGGGCGGTTGACGCGTGGCGGGGGTACGACAGTAAAACCGCCAATCCCCCGGACGCTAAACCTCTGCTCGTTTGCTGGTAAGATCGACCGCCCACTGTTAGATCTGTGGGGCCGGCGATCGAACGACTAGCGGCGTTCATGATGTGACAATGGATTATGGCCGCGGGGACCCGCCGATTAAAATAATCGATTAAATATATTGCACGCGGGGTGGGTTTTAACTTAGGGTAGTGGGTATAATGTATTCACGCCCGTTTAAAATGTTTTATTTAAAAAACCTTATAACCAATATCTTAGCACGGAAGGGTAATGAAGGGGTTTTGAGGGTGGAGACCATGGATCTTCAATTTTTTAACCAAAGTTTTTTATTTAAAACCCATAGTTCAGGGTAGTGGAGGGTTAATATTAACCCCTGATGGATTAATATTCCCCAAATCATGACTATATAGCTATATTGCTAGGAGGAGGGTATTTACATAGACTTTTTGGGATTTTCACATAGATTTTTGTAAAATTAGGGAAGGGAATGCTTAGGGAGCTAAATAATACATTAGTTGTTAATATGACATTGGGAGGTGAGTGTGCAGGGGCAAATGCTAAGTTTTAAGAAGAAAAAACTTATGAATGGAAGATGAGTGGAATTGAGAGTAAATATTTTTACATAAGAAATGTGGCTTCTTTCCCTTGACTAGACTTCATGGTTTAACCTGGTACTTTGTCATGGAATGAAGTGGAACAGGACACTTGAGCAAATCCCAAGGTCCTTGGGGGATGTTAATAAATAATGTCTGGGGAAAAAGGGGGAAATTAGACATGCTTCCATTGTTATGTCCTCAAACCTCTGCCATGGTGCCAATACCCTGAATGGAATGAGTCTTGCTCTTGATAAGCCAATTGGTGATGGCCCTTCACTTCTGCAACCTTACACTACTTACCCAATCTAGTAATCCTAACATTTTTTCTTCACTTTGAAGTGGGTGCACTTGAATTAGCAGACCCTGATTGTTCTCTTTTTCTTTTGACTGCCCTCCTATCTAAATCTACCCTTATTTCTTCCAAGGACCCAGATTAAGCAGTTGGGCTCCTTCATTTCTCTACCTAGCTAGTCATTTGCCAAGCTTGAGCCGTTTGGACAGTAACCATTCTGTATTCTGTAACAAGCAATTTAAAAATGGCATGGTCCAGCTTAGACTGTTGGTCCATCCATCAAGTATGATTAGCATCAGTATTTGTAGATTGTGTTACTGCCAAAAGATGGTAGTGGCATTTTGACTGGCCACTTTCCTGGTCTTTAGTTTGGGGTTCATTTTCACTATTATTTTGACCATTTGATTTTCTTGCCTTTTGATTATTCTTTTAAGGCATACCCTCTTTTCATTTTTTAATTTCCTAGTATGTACACAAAATATGGAACCTTTGCAACCTGTAATGATGAACATAGTTAGCCCTTCCACTGTCAATCATGAAAGATGAAACCTATTGGTATAGGAACCTAACAGTAGACATTTCATTTTTGTTGGAATCCTCTTTAGGTTTATGCAAAAGCCTTGCGAGGGTCATTGGTCTGCTGCAAAAAATTTCTAAAGTACTTGAAGGGAACTCAAGACTTTGGACCCACTGTATACACAGGTGGGTGACTTCAGATTTTGATCGAGATAAAGATGTTGAGGTACCTACTTCAGGTTATGTTATGAGTCTTCAATCAAGAGCTATCTCGTGGAATTCATGCAAATGATTAGTTTCAACAGATTCTAGAGCTGAGGAAAAATATGTGGAAGAAACTCAAGTAACAAACGAAATTCTGTGGCTTAGGAAAATTATGGAAGATTTGCAGGAGAAACAAGTACATTCAACTCCTCTTTTGATTGACAACACTTCTGCAATAAAGTTGGCCAAGAACCCAAAGTTCCATGATCAAAAGAAGCACATTAATGCAAAATACCATATGACTTGACATCATGTTGAGGCCAAAATAATCCACCTATGACATTGTTCCAAAAATGAGAAAATTGCAGACATCTTCACCAAAGCTTTTAGAAGGGAAAAGTTTGAAATATTCAGAATGAAGATTGGACTCACCAACATTCATTCAGATTAAGTGGGGGAATGTTGACACCTAATATTTGGGATTAGGTACTCCTATGTAAATATTGTAAATAGAGAAATAAAGGAAGTTGGAAGATGAAGAGACATTGGGAGATGAAACACAATAGTCTCCCTCTCTTTTTATATATTCATATCATCTCTTAATGCAAAATAACAATTTCATTTGTGGAGTTACTCCTGGCTTAATAGTGGGTAAGAAGTTGAGTTGTGCATGAGTTGATTGGTAAGATATAGCTATCTAGTGGAGTTATATTTAGTGAAACTCAGTTATGTGAGCTCTAGTCTAGAATAGAGTCAATATGAGCTCGTAGAGTAATTGTAACTTTTTTTAGCCAACCGATCTCTCAGTTAACTAGTCAATTTACTGAAAATAGTCATAGTCATGCATGCAATTCGAATTTCCTAGTTGAGTGGATGGAGAAGACATAATTGTATTTATTATTATATATTGTTAAGTGTACAAATTTTGCATGTAGCAGATGAGCTAATTTCCCTTAAAATTGCGCAAGGAAATAGGAGTGAGTGCAGGCAGATCAAGTATAGGCAGAGCATGTGCAAGAAACATCAGTGCAGGCATAGCAAGTGCAGGAAGAGCGAGTGCAGACTCATTATTTTCCAGAGCAGACTTAGGAGGAGATCAATATTGCAGTGCAGGTTGAGCTTCAAGCATTGAAATTGCCATTGTAATAGATCATTTTTCTCATATGACATAATATAGATAAAGGAGGGGTTTTTCCCAGTTGGGGTCCCCAATAAAAAATGTGTTCCTTGTGATTGAATGATTGCATGTGTTTCTATTGTTAGTTTTCCTTTCGTAGAATTAGTAGAATAAATTCGTGTCTATTGATTTCAAAGTGATTTCACTATAAGCTACAAATTTCGAGTTATTTCTACATGGTATCATAGCTATTGAAAACTACATAGAAACCAAGTTCTTGATTAGTTGTCATAGAAATTTCAAATAGTAAATTTGTGGTGTAGGAATTTGAATTTTACAAGTGCAAGAATTTCTTCAATGCAGGAATCATGTCAGTTTATGGATTGAGGACAAAGCGGTGAGAAAAATAAGGACTAGCACATAGAGATTAGTTTGTATAGAAATAAGAGAAAAGAGGGAAGATCTAAAGATCCTTAGATATGGGAAATTTGAGGAAAAAATTGCAAAAATAGGGTAGTTTTCTTTAGAGAACTAGATTAGTCAAGGACTGACTGTATGTGGGAAAATATGAAATCCCTAAGAAGAGTGACAATAGCAGTTGATATGTCGTAGAAATATGGAGAATCTAGAAAGCTAGGCACTATTCAGAAATGTAGTTGTGAACAATGAATTTCATATGTAGTATTCAACAACTTGAAGACATCAAGTACAATACGCATGAAATTCACAAATGTAGTTGTGAGCAATGAATTTCGTATGTAGTATTCAACAACTTGAAGACATCAAGTACACTATGCATGAAAGGAGCCATGGAATGTCAGGATAAAGATTGATGGATCCCTAGTTCAAGTCAGATCCATAAGACCCTATGTTCATACTTCTTAATGGAGCTAGAAGGCCGCAAGTGGGCAGATCTATGAGCCAATGTTTAATGACACAAAAAGAAGCTATGATCATTGATATTGGTAGATTGTGGAGTTGGAGACACATGGTTTTAGAGGGATCAACTTGAGCAACAAGGTAGGTTGTGCAAAAAATAGAGAGGTGATGGAATCATAGAGTATTTTGGGAAAGAATAGGTCTTTAGATCAGGTTTCACAAAAGGAAAGCATAAAAGCCTTCTAGTTCAGAGGGAGCAACTACATCAGTAGAGAACTTGGTAGAGTTGAAGATAGACCCAGGTGGACAGGGTTCTTCCAAGAATCCTTTTCTTACTAAGGGGGAGTGTAAATTGTAGCAATAAAAGGCTTCATTTGACTTGTGCCTTAGTCAATGGAGAAATTTGAATTTCCACTTTAGCAAGATGACTTGAGTTGCAGTTAGCAAGAGTGACATGGCCAAATCATTTAGTTAATTTAGTCAATTTGAGTTTGTGGGCAAGAAGTAGAGTTGTGCATGAGTTTATTACTAAGATTTAGCTATCTAGTGGAGTTATATTTAGTGAAACTAAGTTATCTGAGCTCTAGTCTAGAATAGAGTCAGTATGAGTTCAATTGAGTAGTTGTAACTATTATTAACTCTTTGATCTCTCAATTAACCAACCAATTTATTAAAAGTAGTCCTAGTCATGCATGTAGTTTGAATTGCCTAGTTGAATGGAGGGAAAATGCATAATTGCATTTATTTTTGTATACTATTGAGTGCATAGAGTTTTCATGTTGTAGATGAGCTAATTTCCCGAGAATTGCACAAGGAAATAAGAGAGAGTGTAGGAAGAGTGAGTGCAGGTTTAGTGTTTTCTAAAGTAGACTCAGGAGGATATCAATATTACAGTGCAGGTAAAGCTTCAAGGATTGAAATTGTCATTGTAATAGATCATTTTTATCATATGATATAATACAGATAGAGGAGGGGTGTTTCCCAGTTGGGTTCCCTAGTAAAAATTATGTTCCTTGTGATTGACTGATTGCATGTGTTTCTATTGTTAGTTTTCCTTCCATAGAATTAGTAGAAGAAATTTGCGTCTATTGATTTTAGTGTGATTTCATTAGTGGCTGCAAAGTTCGAGTTATTTCTACATTGGGTGAGCAAATTTAATCTAATTTGATGTATTTGAAATCATAGGATTCCCAATATCAATGATTACATGTCACCATTCAAAGAATCAAAACATAATTGGAAGAATGTGGGCCTACCTTCAAGAATACATATGGCTATTGTATTCATAAATTTCATATTAGTCTCTATAACCTTCCAATCATTTATGGAGTATTCCATTCCAATCATTGTGTTATGAAAAATAGTTTCTCAATTAGCACGCTAAGCTAGAATTCAATCAATTATGCAATTATTTGATTGAGGAGCAGCAAAAGTTAAGAAATTTTGGTACCTTTGGTTCTAAGTTAATTGCTCATTTTACCAAAGGGAAGAAAAATCAACAACATTATTTCCCAAGGTGTCTGGTAATTCCAAAAAAGTATCTTCTCCTTCAAAACATAATAAAAAATATAATGTAAATAAGTATTAAAATAAGAAGCCTTCTGGTTATTGTGGAAAATGTAGCATTCACAAGACGGGCATTTTACACTCCCAACATACTTTCTAAATCAAATAGAGAATATTTTTATGCGAAATTAACAACAAGGTAATGTAATGATGGTAGGGACTTTTATGCATCTATTAAATCTTTGCATGCTTAGTATTCTTATATTGCTAAATAGATTTCCTTTTGGACTCTAGTGGCACTTATTACATGGGGTAAGGCAAATCCTTATTGTGTGCCCTTAAAAGTAAACAAATTGTTGATGAGAGTATATAATCGAGATGACATTGCAATCACCCTGTGTGATATTGGTGTTATCACTATGAAATATGGTGTTTTCAATGACATGTACCATGTACATGATTTGACTATCAATCTTCTCCTTGTTTAGTACATGATCTAAGCTTGTAAGAAGGCAGTGGAACAACGTCTGCCTCTAGTACCACAAGTATTCCTCCCTGCAGCATGTAGCACTTCCTACCACCCCCTTGAAATACTATGGGCCGTGGAAGATGTTACTAACATTTTAAGTCAAATTTCCCAATGATTTCCAATATACCAAGTTACAAAAAAGCCAAAATATAAAACTTTGTGGAAACAGATATTAATGTATTTATTAGATCCAATCTGGTGAGGGCACTTTCGTCTATGTAAATATGTCATCGATCAAGATCTCGAGAAAATAAAATATCAGTTGAAGGAGAATCAACATTGTTAAGACTGATCACACGAACCCTAATATACCATGTGGCTCATACTTGGTTTATAGATATGTATGTATGTACATACACATATATATGTATATAGATACACTTCACGAGTAATATATACATATATAACCCATGTTCTACAAACAAATATGTATACACATATAATGAAATATTTAATGCAATATGTTTATATTTATAAACCATGCTATATAAACAAATGTATTTGCATAAAAACATATATAAACAATTATTACACGTGGCCTATATACATAAACAAAAAAAGGGTATGTAATATATAGACAATATGACTGAATTGCATCACGCATCAACAATCCATGCCATGCTTGTAACACCCCTAGTTCCACTCCTAAATGATTAATGTAATAATCATGCGATAAAATGTGCAGAAGGACGGAGTGCCTATTTAACTAGTCTGAAGACAGTAATATTTAGGCTGGTGAACCAGAGTTATATTAAGTGGCCTGCATGCCTATGTAGATATGCTAGGTATATTTTTTGGCCACAGTTCCCAGGTATATATGTAGTTTTGGCTAAGTGGTTGGACAACCAAGGTTGTAAATACAATGTATCTTTTGTACATATATTATATTGCTAAAATAAGTTGGCTGCATAGCCCACTCCATGGTAAAGAGTATGAGGGGAAGTACAACTCCATTGTGACAAGCAATAGAGTGAAGTGACAAGTGTTGGTAAAAGGACACCTGTGGCCCACGTGGTCTCAAGCGGTGCCACATGCCAGAGAGAGGCCATGCAATTATGAATGTATATATATGTTTTCCTGTGAGGAAAAGGCAAAGGGGGATTATGAATTGACTGAATGATTTAGGGTTGATTAGTCAGTGATTTCTGGGTTTAGATTTTGCAACTAACTAAGGTATGGTTATTTATTTAACCATGCCATAGAGGATAATCCTATTTTAAGAGATTGGTGGCTCTGGTTTATGGCTTGGGTAGCCATGGAGTTATGATGTGAACTAGGTTTTGAGAAACTAGACGACAAGCCCTGTGCTTGGCCCTCTAGACCAACTAGAAGTTATTTCGATTTATGGTTGGAAAGGATCATAGAGATCAACACAAGATCCTATAAGCCCAGAGCTGAGATCATCTCTAATTAACCGTAAGGTGAATTGAAGAGGCAGGAACCATCGAGGGATTGACAGGGTGCAAAGAAGGTGTGTGCCACTTTGGCGCATGTTCGAGGAGAGTGGGAGCATGTGGTTGGAGTGGTGACTGCAAGATGGGTACCTTGTCAGTTTTTAACACCATTTCCTATGGAGTTGTAGCCTTGGATTGAAGGTGACCCATGATTGAGAGTTATGAACCATGCAATCTATGTTTAGGTGGGACATGGAGAAATTTTTCATTTTATACAAGTAAGTGGTTACTATATGTAATGATATATTTTATGTGTATTTTCTTGTATAATTACATTTTCTAATTATCAACTCTAATTAGGGTATTTGCTGTTATTGAGTACGATGTGATGCATTTAATTGTATAATTATGTCTACAAACCCTAGTTAAGTGTTAACAATATTAATATTATGCTGTGTTGTGCATTCTCTGATGTTTATGTCACTGGTTAATTACATGAGTTTATATTTAAATTACACATGGTCCTTGGTGAGCACCAGTATTGCAACAATAATGCTACAACTCCTGGGCTGCCTACTTTACTCTTATCGACTTGGTAGTTCGTAACAAACTTGGAAGCGACGGTACTGTATGCACAAGTACTAGTTCTTATTGCATGCTGTCACTTGGTCAGTTGGCGCAAGATCGCTAGGAGCTCAATCCAACTTCTATGGATTACAGAAGAAGCTTTAGGTGTGATGAAAGAAAGGAAAGTTACTCTATAGAGGTTAGTCTAATTGCAGAAAGGAAAAAGACTGAAATGTAAAGTAAACCTAGCAAACCCTACTTAACCAACTAATCCTACTTTTGCAGAAAGCACTATGAAAACCATGAAATGAATGCCATTACCTACTCAAGGAAGTAAACAACATCTACTCAAGCTATTTCTTATAAGTGAATGAGAAAAAAACATCTTTTTGGGTTTTTATGTATTTTTATGTGAAAATGACTTGCATGTATTTTATTGTGTGTGAAGGTGGAAGTGAATAGGTGGTGTTGAAGGGAGACTTTGGGGTTTGAGGAGATGTAGGATGGTGTAGATGGGCCCTAGGAGGTCTCAGGTGGCCTTCCGGAAGCTTTTCCCAGATTCGGCCTTCAAAAGAAAGCCTATAGGAAAATCTACAGGAGGACACAAAGGATCTACAGGAGGTCTACAGGAGGATGCCGAGAGAAGTTTTGAAGGTGTGAGAGTGGGAGGAAAGGGTAGATGAAGGTTGGGATGATGTGTTAGGGTGCCTAAGGTTCACCAAGGATCACTAGGAGAGGGAAAGATGGTCGGGAGAGAGGAAGAAATCCTATGGAAAAACACAAAACTAAGGCAAATTTGAGGTGAACTTTGAGCGACCTGTAGGGAATAGATCAGCGAGAGAATGTGATGGCTGATAGGCTGACCTGTTGTGAGAATAAATCTGCTGCAAAAGAAGTGATAGTCAAACAATGAAATCAAGCAAGCAAGGAAATTAAGTACATAAAAAAAATAGAATTTTGCATCAAGCTAATCTACATTATGAGCTCTAGAAAGAAATGTTAAAAAATGCTATAATGAGGGAAAGCATGGAAGGAGACTTATTGTAAAGACATAAATGAGCTTGGTGAAAGAGATCTAAAGCAAATCATTAACCTTCTAACAAATTGCAACACTAGAAATCCTATGGAGAAGGAAAATCTGTGTTTCTGTGGCAGCAAGAGGGTCTTCGCCTCAGTTCATGGTCCCAAAGGGAGGAAACGAGGCCAAGGCATTATTGCTAGCCTTTTGTATCTTTTTTCTATCACTGCTTAACCTACTATATGAAACACAAATGGAAACAACCTTCTAAATCACCAAAAGAAACCTATTCTTAACCAAGAAAGAAATTCATCTAACAACAACTAATCCATAAACTGAAGCAAAACATATAAATATAAACAAGAGGAGCTTGGCTGCTTTGATTAGGCCCTAACCCAAGAGCTTCAATCTTCTGAGGTAACTCAGTGCTAGCTCAAGAAGAATCTCATCTTTATTATCAAAATAGTAATAGGATTACATGAAACTGTCACCAAAAGTAAGCTTGAAGTTGAGTAGAGCAAAACTGCAACAAAAATTCAACAAAAATCTGACCCTAGTGAGGCCCTAGGCCTCTCTACTTATACAATTGAAGCTCCCAACAACTTCCTTAAAATCAGGGAGGCTTGGCTCCCAAAACTCGACATAAGTTATGCTCCACTTGCCCGGCTGCCTCCTAGTGCATTGATTTGGTTGTTTGTGCTCCGAGCTACATGAAAGAGAATTCAAAGTGGGGAGTAATGAATGAGGGAGATTCCTCCTATAAATCCTCTCCTTTGTCCACTTCGAAGTGTGGTTGCCAATTTTCCATTGAATCTTTGACTTTGTCTTCAAAATTCAACAAAAATATGCATTAAACACATATTAGAACTCATGGCATCATAACTAACCTAACTCACTCCATAAGCATAAATATAATAAAAAAACATGCAATAAGCTAAGAGAATGGTTGATTTAACTATGTTAGGAGGCAAAATGAGCCCATATAATTACCTATTTATGGGGCTCATCATCACCCCCCTACTGAAGGTGTTGCTCATCCTCTGAGCAACTTAGTTCATCTCCTCATCTTTGATGGCCTTGGTGGCCTCCCTAAGATCCCATGCTTCTGATGTGATCTCCTCTTCTTTGTCATGGAATCCTGCCTTTTTGTCTACCTCTTCCCACTGCTGTTACTCTTCTTCCTCTTTTCTACCCTCTAACATGCCTAGCAGAAGTGGGGGACTCAAATTGAGGCCAATCCAATTGACCTTCAAACTATGCATGGAGTGCTTGTATAGTGGCACTCTCCTTAATGCCTCTTTCATCCTTGTTGGGGGGTGATACTCCTTGATCTGTAAACTGTGTGGCAGGGTGTTCCACCTCCTCATATAAGCATGAATACAGTCATCCCCAAGTAACCTTTCCATATCCTCAAAATGTGCAATGGCTTGAGCCTGATCATTGATATATTTAGGGGCAATTTGGGCATTATTTGCAAGGAGCTAGTGTGTGCTGATTAGAGACATGGGATATGATGGCTTAGCTCTGATCATTAAGGGCTCATTCTACTTCTTTATCATCAACTTTCTTATGTCTGCTGCCCTTAACTCTTCATGATTCATCCATGAGGCCATGGCCATTAGTTGCAGGTCCCCTCGCCTAGCATTGGGGTCCCACACATTCATGTTTGTGAGGGCCATGTTATGCAGATAGAATTTTGCTATTTTTGCCTTGTCTTCTGATGAGATTTAGTCACATAGGTCCATAAACTGTCTGTAATCTTGAAAAGACATTGTGCCTCTCTGTGCCAAAGTCTTTATCTAAAACTGTAGCCATTGGTCCTTGAGGTATAATCCATAGGATTTTGCTGGTGTTCTACATTACAGTGCCTCCATGGACGAGCTGGTCATGCATGCCAATTGTGTCTCCTTTTCATGCAGCTGTCTTCTTAGCAATTCATTTTCTGTTTCGAAGTGAGTTCTTGTGATTACTTCTCTATGTCTAACAACACTTAATTCTCTTCCCATTTCTCTGAGTTGATTCTCCATATGGCCAATATCCTCAACTCCCTTGGATTTGGCTATTTGCATCCACCTATGGGTCCTTATTCTTTCTTTCTCCAACTCAAAGAATAGTGGAATTGCAAATTTTTGTGGAATGATTCTCCCCCCCTCAAGAAGATTGTAGTAAGTGCCAAGACTAGGCTAGGGGTCAGGTTCTTGTGCCTCTGTTGCTTCCTCCTTCCCCTGTGGCTATCCTTCTATCCTTTTTTCAAGTTTTCTGGTCTCCTGTAGTCTTGCCAGGGTCTCTTGTAGAATAGTTTGTGCCTCCTGTAGAACTGTTTTTGAGTCCTATAGTTCTACTTTTTCCTTCCATGTGGGAGATCTAGGAGTCCCCATTTCATAAATGATAGGTGCCTTGGAAGGGGATTCCTTTCCTTGGGCAGAGGGTGAATCTTCAATAACAATAGGCACTTTAGAAGAAGGCTGGGGTTTCCCTTTTTGATCCTTGTGTTCTTCGTAGCCCTGAAATACATTGAGGTCTGCCTCTTCCTCTTTTGTTTTGGTTTAGTTGGGGTGCTAAGGGCAGTGAGAATAGCTGCTACCTCTCTTTCTAGGGTCTCAAGAGACACTTCTGTCTTTTCTGCCCCCTTTTCTCCTCCTTTTGTCTTTTCCTCTGTCTCTATTTTTTTGTTTCTCCTTGCTCTATTTTGGTTTCTTTCTTCTCCCCTTCTTGTTCCTCAGCTTATTCTCCTTCTCCTCCTTGCTGCTCTTCCTCCTCACTATTAGAAGGATTGATATCATAGGTGAGGGCCTTTATGTCATCTTCTGCTGTCATGTTTCAAAAAATTTCCCATGCTATGGGGATTGTGAATGTATGGAGGGCTTCTTCCACTAAAATTTTAATTAACCCATGGTGAGCCAGCTGATCTGGACTCCCTGCCCTGAACTTAATGCTGGAGTCTATGAGGGACTGTAAGAGGAAATAGGGGATGCTGAGTTCCTGGGGTGTTGGAGTGTCCATGCCATATCTCAGCTCATGAAGGATTCTAAAATGGTAGCCATAGACTATGCTATACCTCCCTTCACAGGAAACATACTTGATGATTTGGTAATGAACCTCATCCCAAGGGTAGGGTATGCTTGTCCTTCTAATGCCATTTTTATCTTCTACAAGATGTTCATTGTTTTGGAAGAAATTTTTCTTGGCAGCCTGTCCAATTGGTTTTTCATCTTTGCTCCATGGCAATCCAAGAGGAAGGGTAGTAACCCTACTGATAAATTTCGGGGTGATTTCCATGGAAAGACCTCTAAGAGTGACAATGGCATGGGTTCTTCAGTCAGGGACTAAAGAAAGGGAAAATTCCTGAGCAAATTCCTCATCAAACCATCATAATTTCTCAAAACATGTCATCCAATTTGCCCAGGTGAATATAGCTACTAATTGGGGATGTTCATGGAGCCTGGTTGAATTAGTGGGCTCTTTCCTCATGAATCCTCCCATCATTGTGCTTATACTCCTTTTGAACACCAAATGTAGAGATGGAGACAAGAATTTTGAAGAAAATAGGAAAACATTGGAAAATTGTGTTTTTTTTAAGAAAACAGACAGAAATTTTGTATGTAATTCCTCTTCTTCTATGGACTCAATTCCTCCTTAAAATGATATCATTCCTTGCACATATTGATAATCAAGGTGGGTATGCATGGAACCTACCTCCTTAAGCCAGAAATTGAGCAAAAAACCCGTGTTTTTTTCTTAAAAACAACTCACTGCTCCTCTTGCAGAACTGCCTGTAAGTGCTCCTGTAGAACACCAATAGTAGGAGGATGGATGAAAGCGATGGGGAACAATGGTTTCGAGCTGTGGGGTGATAAGGAGCTTGCTGTAGCTAAGTGGATGAGGATAGAATGAAAGAAAAGGTGGTGAGAGTGTTTTGAGGAGGAGTACTTATTCCTTCTTTTAGATATTTCCAGTGATGGGGTGAGTTGGCAAAAAGGTACGTTGGCCATATTTGGACCGTTGGTCCCCACCTACCTTGTCATCATGGTTTCTTCCCGCAATCACCTCTCATCATTGCATTGGAGTTTACAAACCCTCCACTGCCTGTCCTTGGGATCTTTCTCTGAGTTGACCTTGCGCACTTGTGGTGACATCTTCGGATGAGTGCAGTCAATTGGATGGAGGCGGCCAAGTTAACTAGCCACCTTTTCTTGTTCAACCCCAACCATCTCATTTGCTTATGCATATCTTTCAATTACACAAATGCAATAGAGGAGCGGGTTCGTCACTTACCTGTTAGTCGAATGTATGTGCTATGAGGTATTTTGGCTCCTTTTACTGCTGCATGCTCTCTGCTTTATGATATGTGGCTATTTGTCTTGTGCAGGTATCCTCTAGCTGGATCTAAGCTTCAGATGTCACCTTCAATCTTCATATTTGCACCCTCTTGCTATTGATGCTGGATGTTAATAAGATCAGTTGCTACAGGAATTCCTACAAGAGCTCTCGTTTTGTCCATATCTCCCAAACGGTAGATTGGATTGATATGAAACTTTCTGAGCATGTTTCTATCATCATTATGCACCTCCCCATAGAAAAATTTTGGTCAATGGATGCATGGATCTCGAGAAAAAATAAAAATGGCTGAAGGTGATGGAGGTTGATTTCTTGGAAACCATGCACTGGAATTTGCTAAAACTGCTTAGCCATGTTACTATCATCCATATGCATCTCCCCATGAAACAAATTTTTAAATGGATGTACGAATATTGAGAAAATGCAAAAATGGATGAAGGTGATGGAGGCTGATTTCTTGGTAACCATGCACTAGAATTTGCTGAAATTGCTTGAGCATGTTACCATCATCCATATGCATCTCCCCCTGAACAATTTTTTAAATGGATGCACGGTTTTTAGGTTATGGAGAAAACAAATTTCTGTGCTATGTATTTTTGTATCCTATGGTAAAACAGAGCAACCTGTAGTTTTTTAGGACAATAAGGAAAATGAGTGGTAGAAGCTCGAGAATGATGGGTGGATGGTGCTACTTCCTCTCTTATTTTTTTTGGCTTTTTTCTTTTTTTACTGAAAAACTGTTTTTTACTGAAAAACTGTTTTTTTTTTTTTTTTTCTTGGACAGGAAGAAAAATGATGCTTGGGGTGTGATGCAGATTTGGAAATGATGGCAAGGAGATTTGAAGACTGTAGGAGGGCTTATAGGTTCTTCATGAAGCTTCCCTGTCCCTCAAACTGCCTTTTGTATCCATTTCTGGCTCTCTGTAATTCCTACAAGAGCTTCCTGTAGAAAACACAGTTTGTGAAAAAGAAGCACAATGAGGTGAAAAGAATGCCAAGAATGATGGAGAAAGGTGTGGGAAGGTAGGATAGGTGTTGGTATTGGTTTCAGGGCTCCCTTGGCACCTTTTGCTGCTTCCTGTAGTCCTCCTACAAACCTGCAATGCAACAAAAAATTCTCTTTTTTTTTTTTGAAAACAACTAGGGTGCCTTAGAGAGGTTTTCACCTTAATTGCCTGCCTGGGTGCCTCCAAAGGAGGTTTTCACCCAGGGGAATTTATTCTCTCTTTTTCTTCTTTCCAACCCATTGATCGCCTCTTGGAGGTTTTCAATCAATGAGTCAATCTGAGGCTCCTCCAAGGAGGTTTTCACCTTAGATTTTTATTTTTCTCTCTTTTTTTTTAAATTTTTCTCCTATCCTACTCTACTTGAAAAACAAAATCCCTTTCAAGTATAAGAATACTTCCAATGGAGCCATGTGCACATCAAGATGATAGACAGAATGATGTGTAGGCTTGAAATGTATGCTTTGACATGTACTTGGACTTCAGAAACCAAATGATTTGACTTTGAAGGGATCAAGCATAGTTGAGGAAGAGAGTGATGCTGCAACTTAGTGACTATTTGGAACCATATTTCAATATAGCTTTGATGTCCTTGGTCCTCTTTCTGATCTGGATAATTCTTCATGTCTTCTTCTACCATGACCTTCACATCTTCCTCTTTTTGCTGATTTGTCTCTTGAATACATGGAGGATTCGTTGGTAACCATGAGGGAGATCTCTCGATCTTTGATTTGATGTTTTCTCTTCATCAAGTGCAGCCCATGGTTCTTTTATCTTCTCCTTTGAATCTTCTTCTTCTGGATGTGGTCCTTCAATGATATCAATATAATCTCTTTTTTTCAATACTCTTCCTAAGCTATGGTGAATACCATTGAGCTCAAAAGGAGTTGTTTGGAAGTGTTGTACCTCAGCATTGTAAATGGGTTGAGCTACTTCAATGTGTGGGTTTGGAAATGGTGGTACAGGTAGTTGAGTGGGAGTGTATATTTGAGATGGATGTGGAGGCAGAAGAGCAGGAAGAGGGATGTATTGGGGCTTCCACCCATGATGAGATGCATTCCATTGAGGTTGCGGTTGAGCATAGGGTTGAAATGAATGGGTGGTTGGTTGGGCATGATATGGAGATGTGAGGGACCAAGGAGGAGGTGTGGACTAGGAAGGATGAGCAAGGGGGCCCCAAGAAGGTATGGATGTGACTTGGTTGGGGTTGTAGTACGCCTGAGATGTCCCTTGCATCCCCTGCTGATATGGTCTAGGTCCATGCGACCTCCTTTGGTTTATGTAATAGATCTGTTCAGTGGCTCCTTCGGCCCATTGGTATACAACTTTAAGTCTGGGCAAGAAAGGGCACTTATCTGTAGAATGATTTTCTTCATAGATTGAACAAACCTCTATAGAGTTCAATGGGCATTTATTCATAGGATGTCTCCTGGTGCATCTAGGGCAAAAAATGGCCAAAGGCCTTTCTTCTTCCTCTTGTTTTCTTTTGATATGTAAGGTATCCATTTGCATGGAAAAAATTTGCAGCATCTCACTCTTGAAATCTTCCAGCATGTTTCCAATTTCACTTTTAATGGATGAATTGGAAGAAGAGGTACTGCCCCCAACATTTATGTTTTCAACCATTGGCTCTAGAGGAATGTTTTCTTCTTCTTCTTCCCCTATAGGTTCTTCAAATATATCAGATGTTCACCTAAGGGTTCTTCTTGATTGCAGCCACCTAAGAAGAGAGAAGGTTCGCTGTGTGAAGTAGTGGGGTTGTTGGGTAAACATTTTCCTGAGTTATCTCTATTCCTACGAGGCATGGAAAGAAATTTTGGTTGGTCTTTATTTCTTTTGGTAAAACTGAAAGTACCTGTAAAACTGAAATTGATTGAACAAAACAATTGCAACTAACTGAAAAGAACTTGCTAAAATGAAATTTGCAGAATTGAAAAGGAAATCAAGGAAATGTAGAGACGGAAAGAAATGACTAGTCTACTCTTGTTGAAATGAAATTTGCAAAATTGAAAAGGAAAGCAAGGAAATGCAGAAACTGAAAGAAACAACTATTCTACTTTTGCTGAAATAAACTATTTAGCAGAATGTTGCGATAGAAAATAGAAGAAAGCAGTAATCACAAAATACTCTGACAATTCCCCGGCAATGGCGCCAAACAAAGTGGTGAGCACTAGTATTGTAGCAATAATGCTGCAACTCCTGTGCTGCCTACTTTACTCTTATCGACCCGGTAGTTCGTAACAAACTTGGAAGCTATGGTGCTGTATGCACAGGTACTAGTTCTTATTGCAGGCTGCCACTTGGTCAGCTGGTGCAAGATCACTAGGAGCTCAAGCCAACTTCTATGGATTCCAGAAGAAGCTTTAGGTGTGACGAAAGAAAGAAAAGCTTACTCTACAGAGGCTACTCTAATTGCAGAAAGGAAAACAACTGAAATGTAAAGTAAACCTAGCAAACCCTACTTAACCAACTAATCCTACTTTTGCAGAAAGCACTATGAAAACCATGAAATGAATGCCATTACCTACTCAAGGAAGTAAACAACATCTACTCAAGCTATTTCTTAGAAGTGAATGAGCAAAAAACATCTTTTTGGATTTTTATGTGAAATTGACTTGCATGTATTTTATTGTGTGTGAAGGTGGAAGCGAATAGGTGGTTTTTAAGGGAAACTTTGGGGTTTGAGGAGATGTAGGATGGTGTAGATGGGTCCTAGAAGGCCTTGGGTGTCCTTATGGAGGCTTTTCCCACACCCGGCCTTCAAAAGAAAGCCTACAAGAAAATCTACAGGAGGACACAGGGGATCTATAGGAGGTCTACAGGAGGATGCCGAGAGTAGTTTTGAAGGTTTTGAAGGTGTGAGAGTGGGTGGAAAGGGTATATGAAGGTTGGGATGATGTGTTAGGGTGCCTAGGGTTCACCAAGGATCACTAGGAGAGGGAAAGATGGTCGGGAGAGAGGAAGAAATCCTATGGAAAAACGTAGAAAACTAAGGCAGATTTGAGGTGAAATTTGGGCGACCTGTAGGGCATAGATCAAGGAGAGAATGTGATGGATGATAGGCTGACCTACTATGAGAAGAAATCTTCTTCAAAATAACTGAAAATCAAACAACGAAATCAAGCAAGCAAGGAAATTAAGTACATAAAAAAAACAGAATTTTGCATCAAGCTAATCTACATTATGAGCTCTGGAAAGAAATGTTGAAAAATGCTATAATAAGAGAAAGCATGGAAGAAGACTTATTGTAAAGATAAAAATGATATTGGTGAAGAGATCTAAAGCAAAGCATTAACCTTCTAACAAATTGCAACACTAGAAATCCTATGGAGAAGGAAAATCTGTGTTTTTGTGGCAGCAAGAAGGTCTTGGTCTCAGTTCATGGTCCCAAAGGGAGGAAAGGAGGCCAAGGCACTGTTGCTGGCCTTTTGTATCTTCTTTCTATCACTACTTAAACTACTATGGGATACAAAAATGGAAACAACCTTCTAAATCACCAAAAGCAACCTATTCTTAACCAAGAAAGAAATTCATCTAATAACAACTAATCCATAAACTGAAACAAAACATATAAATACAAACAGGAGGAGCTTGACTGCTTGGATTGGGCCCTAACCCAAGCGTTTCATCCTTCTGAGGTAACTCAGTGCCAGCTCAAGAAGAATCTCATCTTTATTATCAAAATAGTAATAGGATTACATGAAACTGTCACCAAAAGTAAGCTCGAAGTTGAGCAGAGAAAAACTGCAACAAAAATTCAACAAAAATCCAACCCTAGTGAGGCCCTAAGCCTCTCTACTTATACAACTGAAGCTCCCAATAGCTTCCTTAAAATCAGGGAGGCTTGGCTCCCAAAACTTGAGATAAACATTAGTTATCCTCCACTTGCTCGGCTGCCTCCTAGTGCATTGATTTGGATGTTTGTGCTCCGAGCTGCATGAAGGAGAATTCGAAATGGGGAGTAATGAATGAGGGGGATTCCCTCCTATAAATCCTCTCCTTTGTCCACTTCGAAGTATTGCTGCCAATTGTCCATTGAATCTTTGACTTTGTCTTCAAAATTCAACAAAAATCTGCATTAAACACATATTAGACCTCATCGCATCATAATTAACCCAACTCACTCCATAAGCATAAATATAATAAAAAAACATGTAATAAGCTAAGAGAATGGTTGATTTAATTATGTTAGGAGGCAAAATGAGCCCATATAATTACCCATTTATGGGGCTCATCAGTGCTTAGAGTTGGGTATTGCATAATTTTATGCATGTTTATATGTATGTTATATTTTAATGAATTAATGCCAAGGACAAGTGCATTTTCCATGGAAGAATTGGTACAACCAAATTGACATATGTATAATGCACTAGGTGGTAACAAATTAGCATCCGTGGGTTGGTGTGGCCACATGGGTTCTGAAAATGAACTAGGGTTTGAGATTGTACCATAGTTTGAGGCTTATGTTGAAGAAATTTGTGATACTTGACTATGTTGGTGTGGTAGCATCACTTGATTAGGGGTCGAGGATGTTACAAGGTCGTATTGGAGCCCAATTTAAAACATTGGGCTTGATTGAGCCAAATTTTGGGGCAGATGGAGACATTTTCAGGTTACTCGCCAACCGTTTGACAAAGATTCCTAGTGGAATGATTGAAATTTCCCCTAAATTTGAGAATAGGTACCATAAAAGGGCACCTAGCAGAATTTAAGGGGGTGCCACAATTTGGAAATTAGAAGTTGTGGGTGAAATTTATCCTTAGAGGGATAATGTTGGGTATGTGTTATATTCTTTCCATGACTAGTCACACTCACAGGGGGGGTCACAAGGGGGGGGTGGTAGCCTCCTCTGTTCATTTTGCTGGGTGCAACAGCACAAGAATTTTTTTTTGGACCCTATATGAGGTGGAAAGACCCACCTATGGTTTTGTGCATGGGATTTGCACATGGTTTTTGGCATGATGGTTTTCTGCCCATAGTATTTTGTAGATTTGGTCACAAGAACTATGGTTATGTTCTAATCCATTGTTAATGGATTGGGGTTTATGATTGCTTCGACATATATATATATATATATATATATATATATATTATATATATATATATATATTGTAACATTGAAAGGAACATAACGAAAAAAATCATTCAGGTAGTCCTTGTTTTGCGATCCAATGGAAATCTCTGTGTATTTGTTTTATATTCTCATCATTGTTTATTTCTATTTTTAGAATTCGTCCGTAGGTAATTTATATACAGGGTTAAAACCTACATTTGGTATCAAAGCTATTTCAGCTTCAGGGAGACCCTTTGCTGCTGAGGGGTTTTGATCGAGCTTGTGGTAGACCCTATTCAGTGGGAGATCTGTGGGATCGATTCTTTCAGTGAAAGAATATGGAAAGTAGTGGAAAGATAGAGATCGAGAAATTTAATGTTCAGAGTTTTGAGTTGTGGAAGCTCAAGATGGAGTATATACTGGTAGATAAAGATCAGTGGATTGCGGTAGATCCAGGTACTAAACCAATGATAATGTTAGCAGAAGACTAGGCGAAGATGGATCGGAAGGTAAATAACATAATATAGTTGTGTACCTCAGATTTAGTATTTTTGAATGTATCAAGGGAAGATACAACAAAGGATTTGTGGGTTAAGTTAGGGACTTTGTACCAGTCTAAGTATTTGGTGAACAAATTGTTCCTACGGAAAAATGTGTATAACTCGAGGATGAAGGATGGAGACTCGGTGATAGAGAATCCGAAAGTCTTTAATACTATGGTAAGCTAGTTGTTATTTGTTGATATAAAAATTTCAAATGAAGATAAGTGCATCAGTTTGTTGTGTTCTCTACTAGATTCGTGGGATAGTCTGGTTGTTTCTATATATAGCAATACAACTACCTTGAAGTTTGATGAAATATTTTCATCCTTGTTGTTGGAGGAGATGAGATGGAAAAATATGGAGAGACAGAATGGAGATGCCTTTTCTGTATGAGGATGGTCCTAGAACATAAACAAAAATAAGTCCTCAAGTGGGATATCTAAATCTAGGAAAACATGTAAAGGTATGTTGGAAATGCGGAAAGGAAGGGCACTACAAAAAGGATTGTAGATCTAAAGCTCTTGAGAAAGGAAATGGATCTGATGATGATCCTTATGCAGAAGTGAAAACCACCTCAGATGAAGGTGGGGATGTGTACTTGGCTTCTTCTTTAAGTACACATGTAGATCATGAGGCATGGTTGATTGACTCAGGTGCATTCTTTCACTTCACTCCCCATAGGGCGTGGTTCTATGAGTATGAGAAATATAATGGTGATGATGTCTTCTTAGAGGATGATATGAAGGCTAGAATCATCGGATGCAAAAATTCAAGTTGAAGTTGCAAGGTGGAAGGATTAGAACAATTGTGGGTGTTCTACATATTCTTGCATTGGCTAGAAATATGATTTCTATAAACAAGATGGATGTTGCAAGTGTAAAAGCACTGTTCAAGAAAGATACCTCCAATATGGTTTGGGGAGCATTGGTATTGATGTGGGGAGTTCAGATTGGAACTCTGTACAAGATTCTGGGTGGCACTATTATTGATGGGTGCAATACTTTAGTGGTTCCTAAAAGTGGAGCATAAAACCTAGTGGTCTCTGGAGAAAAAAACATGTTATGGCATCAAAGGCTTGGACATATTGGAGAGAAGGGCCTTCGAATACTGCATGGTAATGGTATGGTAGAAGGTATGTCTAATTTCTCTATGGATTTCGATTTCTGTGAACATTGTGTATATGGGAATCAGAATCGGGTGAGTTTCCCCTCTAGTGCTAAGAGGGAAAAAGGGATATTAGAGATTGTTCACAATGATGTGTTTGGACCTGTGTCAGTTCCATGACTTGGTAAGTCTATGTACTATGTATCCTTTATAAATGAATTCTCAAGGAATACATGGATATATTTCCTAAGGAAGAAATCTTACTTTGATAGGTTTAAAGAATTTAAGGCTTTGGTAGGAGACCAGGCAGAGAAGAAGATAAATGTGTTGAGGATAGATAATGGTAGAGAGTTATACAAGAAGGAATTTGAAGAGTTTTGTAAGAAGTGTGGTATAGCACGACATAAGATTACTCCGTCCACACCTAACCAAAATGGAGTTGCAGATAGAATGAACATGACGTTGATAGAAAAGGAAAGAAGCATGCTTAGTGGTGTTGGGTTAGGACAAGAACTCTGGGCAAAGTTAGTGGAGACTGCATGTTACCTGGTCAATGGATCAGCTACATCAATGTTGGAGTATAAGACTCCACATGAGGTATGGAATAGTAAGAAACCCTTTCTTTCACATTTGAGGGTATTTGGATGTGATGCATATGTACATGTTGCAAGGAGGAAAGAACCAAGTTGGATAGTAAATTTGAATGTTGCATCTTTATTGGGTATAATGATGGTTTAAAAGGTTATAAAATTTGAAGCCCAGAAATAAGAAAGATTGTGTACAACAGAGATGTGGTGTTTAGAGAGATGAAAGATGTTATTAAACATGAATTCTTACCAAAGCAACCGGATAAGATAGAGTTTGAGCTAAAGGAGGAAGAATCAGATTCTACAACAAAATAATAATCGGAAGATGAAGAGCGACAAACTCCAGTTGTGAGAAGATTAGTTCGAGAAAGAAGGCAGCTAGAAAGGTATAGTCCATCTACTTTTTGTTCAAATTTTGCTTTATCTATTACTGATAATGATCTCGAAACTGTTAGGGAGGTAGTAGATTCAGAGGATGGAAAACTCTAGAAAGAGGCCATGGTTGATGAAATAACATCTTTGGACAAAAATGAGGTTTGGGATTTGGTGGAGTTGTCGGCTGGAAGGAAACCCATTAGAAGCAAATGGGTGTTTAAAAAGAAGATGAATGTAGAAGGCAAGGTGGATAAATAAAAAGCTCGGTTGGTAGCAAAAGGTTATTCCTAGGTGTCAGGAATTGATTTTGGTAATATTTTTTCTCCTATTGCCAAGGTAACTTCTATTAGATTACTTTTATCTGTCGCTGCTGCTTTTGATTTTTGAGGTAGAACAAATAGTTGTGAAGACAACATTTCTTCATGGGGATCTATAAGAATATATCTACACGAAGCAACTTAAAGGATTTGTGGTGAAGGGAAAGAAAAATTTGGTATGCAGGTTAAAAAAGTCTCTGTATGGGTTAAAATAGTCACCAAGGATGTGGTATCATAAATTTGATACATTTATACAGGGACTTGGATTCACCAGAAGCAAAGAAAATCACAATGTGTATTTTAAATTAATTGGTGACCATGTTATTTATCTGGTCTTGAATGTGGATGATATGTTGTTGATTGGAAATAGCAAAGAAATTATCGAGGATTTGGAGACCTAATTGTCCTCCAAATTCAACATAAAGGATCTTGGTGCTGCAAACTATATTTTGGGCATGGAAATGAAATGAGATCGGAAAAAGAGGAAGCCCTGGTTAAACCAGAGGAAGTATGTTGAGACAATACTACACAGGTTTAATATGAAGGATAATAAACCAGTGAAGGTTCCTATTCCTGTAGGTGTAAAGTTATCTGCTGAACAATGTCCCAAGGCATAAGAAGAGGAAGAGGAAATGTCCCGTGTTCCATATGAAAGTGCAGTCGGTAGCTTGATGTATGCAATGGACATTGCACATGTAGTGGGAGTATTGAGCAGGTTTATGTCAAAACCAAGGAAAGAGCATTGGACAACAGTGAAGCGGGTTTTTGGGTATTTGCATGGCACTAGTGATTATGGTTTGCGCTACCAAGGAAGACTAGGATTGGACAAAGTTTTAGACATCCATGGCTTTGTTGATGCAGGTTGGGCTGGAGATATGGATTAGAGAAGATCTATAAGTGGGTATGTGTTTAACCTATTTGGAGGTGCAATTAGTTGGATGAGTAAGAGACAATCTATAGTGGCACTTTCAACTATAGAGGCAGAATGCATGACAACCATTCATGCAAGGAAGGAGGCAGTTTGGTTGCATAGATTATGTTCAAGTATGGGGTTAGTACAACAAGATATAAGTATAGGTTGGGACAACCAGAGTGCAATTTTCTTGGCAAAGAACCATGCTTTAGAGGATAATCCCAGGTTAGGCCGAGCGGGGGCTTCCTCTAGCACTATGTCCAAAACTTTATCACCTACAAAACCCTCCATCCCAACTGGGAGGAGTATCAAGGATTAAAGCTAGCATATAAAAATGATATCTGGGTAAATGGGCTAGAGAATGGAAATAGAAAACCAAAAACCACTCAAAGTTTACCTGATTTAAGTCGCATATAGAAACCCTCCTTGCTGTTGAATGCTGAGCCAAAAAATCCAATATGTCTGTCACAAAAGCCATAAATGAACAAGAGGCATATTATGACAACGAAGAACAAATATGAAGCACAAAAAAACGCCAACAACAAGCCATAGACCTGTGGATACTTGTGCATGGAAAAATCCCTTTGCAGAGTAGGCTGTATCCATTCCCATGAGGGGGAAAAATGAAAGGGAAATGACACTACACCAAAGGCATAGAACCTTGAGGTTCTTCTCCACCGTCCTATCCAAGCGACAGTTGGAGACCATTGATAAGGAGCTAATCCCGAGGTTGATGACAGAGCTATACAACAACAAAGTCTCCAGAGAGGCAATACCTCCACCTAGGCCGATACAACAACCAAAGTATTAATATAGCATAAAGGAGGTTGAGTGGTAAAATTCAATGTTAGCTTAGTGACCGGAAAATAATAAAAACTTGACTTAATTGCAAAGTTCTGGCTTAAGTCGAGTTGAGTTTTTGTCATAGTTAAAGCATGTTTCGAAAATGACAAGTGGGTCTGCTAGCTTCGTTAGAAACCCAACCAGTGTTAGAACCCTTAAACATTAGTCGTGGGAAGTATGCAAGGATTATGGTTTGACTTGATTGTAAAAAACCATGTTATAATATGGTTTGACTTGATTGTAAAAGACCATGTTATAATAGTCAAGTGTAATGCAAAAATAACAAGGGTAAAGATGTTATAGTTTTGTCGCAATCATAAAATCTTAATAGTAAATGTTGTATGTTTTATATATAGTAATTTATTTAACTTTTTATGCATAATTTGACATGTGGGTGTGTGCCAACATATTGGATTCGAATCTGATTGAATTGTTAAGTTTCTAGCCAACATACCTAGTGTCTCAGTAGAGAAAGTGAAGTTTGTCAAAGTTTTAAAATCACTAGAATTAGCAAGATCTTGCCATACTCTTAAGAGATAGCAAGAGCTAACCAGCCTGCCATAGGGCATTTAATGCCCCTATGGAGACTGGTTCACCATCCATGGCCATGAGAAACCATAGGAATATTTGACAGCATCTGGCAGCCTCCATGCTATACTCAAACATTTTCCACCTTCCAAACTCTCTCGTCTCTCCCCTATTTCCGGGCAGCTCCACAGCTTTGACTCCCGCATTAATGCACATCACCTGGATATTTGTTGCCTCACCTTTGAGACGCAGCAATAGTCCCTCTATTTCAAATTTCAGATTTGAGTTTTGAGCACAGATGTGCCTTTGTATACAATACATATACAATGAGTTAAGAAATATGTTGTGCGCATTAATGAGATGCTTACTTGAATTTTGAAAACTCACCAAACTTCGAAATTTGAATTTTAAATTGCGCTCAAAACTTTTGAAATGTACTGACGACAAAACCATGGTTGGGTTTACACCACGGTTTTTGTGTTTCATACGCCCAATGCCGAGGTTTCATGAAATTAGTGGTGAAAGTATCAAAACGTTTCTGAAATTTCGGTACACTGCCCAGGTGAGCTTTGAAGAAATGCAAGCGAATTATAGAGAGCTTGTGAAGTTCCCCCATTTCTACCAAGTGAACTCCACAAATTTGTTATGTGACAGAGGCTACACTACACCTGAGTATGCCATTCTTGGGGAATTGATGGAAAAGGAAAATGTTTGTAGTTATGGTATCGTGGTTCTTGAGATCCTGAGTGGTAGAAAGTGCATGGATGCAACATTGCCAGGCCCTAAGTACATTCTTGACTGGGTTCATGTGTATTTTAATAAATTATCATATAACTTTGGTTTATGATTCTAATAAGACGCTCGTTTAATTCATAGAATGAACTTGACGTAACATGCTTGGAATAAATACAAAGAGGGTAAAGTTTTGGATATTGTCGATCCAAAGCTATAGAAATGATATCCAAGAGAGAAGGTGTTAAGGGTGATCACAATTGCACTTCTTTGCGGTAGATGATGTCATGGGTTGCATCCATGTTAAACAACGATTCAAAGATTCATGTTCATCCTACACAACCAGCTTTCGTAGGTGCCGCAACAGCCAGAGCTGCGAGTTCCACTGCCACAACCAACTCTGCAACTTCAACTTTTGCTACTGCATCTCACCAATCTGATGGAACTATGTACATTTCTTTATTACCTCCTTAGTCAAGGAGTTTGATAGATGCATGCAATGTTTTTTTCATTATCTAAAAACCATTATATATTTAGTCTATGTTTACCGCGAGCATAACACTGTAGCAAAATTTCATAGTTAGCAAATTCGGCCGAATCAGGTCGTAGAATTTGGAATTTTGGCAATTCGGTCCGATTCGGCCATTAATATGCTGAAATTCAGTTTGGTGCTCTTCAATAAGTTGTCCATTTTTTTTTCTCATAGTCGTCCTCCATTTTTTGCACATCAGTCTCGTTGATAACAAACATATATACCATAATTGTGGCCTTTCATTATTGTGTTTAAGAATATTTGACTTTCCTGTTTCCACTGGTGGTTTGATGCATCGACTCATAGAATAGTGAAGAAAGGGGGAACAAAGAACTCAATACTAAGAAACCATGTTATTGACTATTTTGTTCTGCAATATAGCATTGGTTAATCATTAAAAATTTCATAGTTCCCTTTCTATCAAATTTATGTGATATATGTTACTAATTTTTAATATATGTTCCTAATTTTTATATAATGTGTAATGTTTTTCCAAATTTTATATTAAAAATAAAAAAGTTTCATTAAATGTTGCTATATAAATGAAAAAAATAGTTGTGATATTAAATTTTCATTTTCCAAATAAAATATTTCCTTTTCCTTATTTTCCCATAGTGTAATCTCTCTCTTTCATATAATATGTTGGACTAGTGAGTGATAGAATTTGAACTATTTATTTATAATAAAATATTTTAGAATTTATTTTTTTTCCTTTTAAGAATTTTAGTTTTAAATTTCTTGAAAAATTATGAAAACAATATATTAGTTATAAGTAGATGATTCTTGATCTATACTTTATTCAGTTAATAATTAAAAAATTACTTAAAAATGTATCATTAGAAACAACAATATTGGCTCTTAGTTTTTGCTTGACCAACTAGCCATTTTAAAGGTATGAGACATGTATTTTGTTTTAATGGAGTTTCTTCTCCTCGTTGCATCTCATTCAATTCCATTGAAAGGGATTTTTTTTACTAATTTCAATCTCTAATTTTATTTCCAACTTCTATAGTATGATTGAAAATCAGGAGTATTTGAGATTTTGAATGTCAAAATTGTTAATTTAGATTTTTCAAAATTTAAGAAAATACATTTTTAATAATTGTGTTAAGATGAATATTTCCGAATTTTTTCAGAATTGAATTTTGGATAGTCGATTTTTTTCCTTATTGAATCGAATTCAAATTTGAACTTGGTAACTATGGAGCAAATTACAGTATTACATAATGTTTCAGTGACCCTCGTGTGTTCATTAGTTCGGGTGATGTTGATTGTTGATTCCCCGAATATTCGGAAATCAGATGGACATGGGCGCGGTCAATTATTTGACCGTGCCCATGTCCGTCTAATTCACGAATATTTCGGGACATGGGCACAGTCAATTATTTGATCGTGACCATGTCCATCTGATTCCTGGATATTTCGAGAATTAGAAATCAACATAAGTTAAGGGCATTAAGGGATATACATAATTTAATTTTGGAGAAATAGCGCTGTCGCATATTTGGAGAAAGAACATCCTTTTACCACACTAATGACACATAAATATTGTTGCGCTAAGATTATAATATTATATGTAAATATATGCTTACCATTGTAGGTAAATGTCCATTTCATGGTGAGATAAATTACATGTTTATATTGGAATAAGTTTTCATAATTTTAATTTATTAATATAATGTACATCTTTGAGAATATTAAAAGTTGAAATTTATATTAAAATATTGAAGTTAGTTTTTTTTTTTTTTGGCATATGATATGGTATTGGTTTATAATATTGTAACAATATTATCATGTGTATCATCTAGAATGCACATATTGACACATATTGACATATTTATATTAATGAAATGGGAAAGCTAAAGATATTGAAGAACACCAAGCTGAAATATTTAAAATGGGAAGGTCTATCATCATCCCTCATCTCCACAAGCTTTTTAATATTGCAGTAAAGCATGATTCCTTTAAGCACTGGATGCAGAGCTTTATCGTACCTATCTTTAAAAGCGGGGAGAATTTTTTTCCCTTTAACAACATGACCACTATGATTAGCGACATCTTAGCCAAGCTTTATGGAATCATTTAGGAAAGGAAGATTAACCTTTGGCTTGAAAACCATGGTAAAAGAGCTAGAGGGAAAGCTGGTTTTAGGCAACATCACTCGACTATCAACAATCTTTTCACCCTCAGGATCATTGCCAAGGAGTGTCATAATCGTAAAACCAATCTCTTTTGTTTTTTTGTTGAATTTATAAAAGCTTTCGAAATTGTTCCTCGTGATAAATATTGGAAAAGACTTGGAGATATAATGATTCCCCCTAAGTTGAGGATTGTTGTGATTCATCTTTACGAGACTGTTGTTTCCAAGCTCGAGGCCAACGAAGGATGGTCTAAAGACATTAAATGGAATATTAGGGTTATGTAAGGGTGTCCCCTATCCCCCAACCTTTTTGGCAGTTACATCGATAAGCTATAGGAGTGTTTGTAAATTGTGGGTTGTTATGGCCCCAAGCTTGTGAGTATAATCATTACTCTTATCCTTTATGTCGATGATATCATCCTTCTTATTGTAAGCCATGATGACCTCGATAACTAGCTTAAGAATCTTCATGATTAATGCTCCAATATGGGTATAACAATAAATACCAACAAGACCAAAGTAATGATAATTAAATCCAGAAAGATCAATCATGGTAATTTCATCTATGAAAACAATTATTTGGAGCAAGTTTTTTCTTACAAATACTTAGGTATTGACATTCATGCCCAACTCAACTGGAATTATAACATCGAGAAAAAGATTATTGGAGGTTGGAAAGCCTATTATGAGCTCGAAAACAATTGTAAATAGGTTGATATTTGTATTTGGAGTAAAAAAAATTTCCTCTTTGAGACTCTCATCACCCCTATTATTTTTTACGGATGTGAAGTTTGGGGTTGCAGTATATCCAGAGAGTTATGGAAAAATATTGAGATTATTCAAAAGAAATTTGTAACCTACAACCTCAATATCAAGGACAATATTCCATACCCTATTCTTCTGATCGAAGCCAACCTCCCCCCATTGAAAGCATGACTATGTTTAGGTATTTGATATAAAAGAAGAAGCTTAAAACATGGATCCCAAGAGGCTTCCCAAAATTGCTTCTAACTCTAGTCAAAACCCCCACCTCCACTTCAAGCATGGATGGCATAAGGATTTCCAGTCTTGGTTCGATCACTGGGGGATAAAGGAGGACATCATCCTGGGAAATAAGGATAGCATTAAAAATACAAATTACTCTTAAATTTCAGGATAAATCGTGGGATGATAAGGAGCTAGAGGGAAAAAGGAAGCTAAGGTATTATATGGAGGTGATCAACCCCACCCTTTCTAACCATAATTATCCCTCTATTTTAATTAGTATTAAGAAAAATATTAACATTTCTAGGATAAGAACTAATTCTCATGAGCTTCATAGTGAAGCTAGGAATTTGCCTATTCCCAAAATTCTCTAGGATGAAAGAATCTGTCACTTTTGCGATACTAAGTAGGTGGAAGATGAAAACCAATTCCTCTTAGATTGACCAACTCTTACTCAAATTCGCTCCCATTTCCACATTTGCCACACTTCCAATCTTCTTGACTTGTTAAGCCAACCTAACTATAGTGATCTTGGAGCGCTTCTTGTTCTTCTTTTTTATCATAGAAATAAAGATCTTTGAAGAATCATAATTAAGTTCTTATTTTCTTTAGATCCTATAGACTAAATTGGTATTAGTAGACGTTAATCATCATCATCATCATTTTCATCATGTATTTACAATTATTGTTTTTTTATGATAAAATGGAAATGAATCTCGTCACATGTTTTTAAAATCTTTTTTTTTTTTTTTAATTAATAATAATAATTTAGAAAAAATATATTTGATAATATAAAATGTATCGTTAACTATTTTTATGTTTAGTAATATTATCAATTATTTAATTTATATCATTGTATGATTTTATTATAAAGAAATTAAAAAAATATTACAAAACTTCACATAGTTAGCATTCAAATATGGTTAATAATACAATTTAGAATCTCATCACTTAAAAGGATAAAAAATGAAGTATTTATGTAGCGTGTGATGCAAGTGGAGTTTTTTAGTTGTTGTAAGCTTAGCAGTACCTTTCATTCATTCATCTATACATAGGCATGTTACAAATATATAAGTTGTTCGGTGGCCTCAACTTTCCCGGTGGGAAACGAGGTCTATTGGCCACCAAATCGCATTATAAGCCATCCAAAACATAAATAGTTTGAGTCTATTTAACCAAGCCTTATAAGGCTAATAGTCTGGAAACCAACTAGTAAGCATGACGCTGAAAATATAAATGCTACCCGATATATACAACTTAAATTAAGCCAAAATTAACAGGCATAACTTTGACCAATTAATCATCTTACGATACCACTGGAGTAGGATCTTTAGAACTTGATATTGGCAAATTCAGATTGTGGAAAACGTGGGATATGCGCTCAATGCGGCCTAGGCGAGCATTTTGATTCTACAACTAAAGTTGAATAAGATGTAGCGCTTTTTGAATGTCTCAGAGGCCTGGCTCAGGTTCACTTTGCACTGTTGTGCTGGCAGTCACAGTCATCGCTTTGGCCACTATGCATTTCATTAACCAGTAGAGGTGGACAAACTAAATAAACCGGGTGAGACGACCGCCAGTGTACCCAGGGTCTGTGATTAGCTCCACCCAACCTTCGGCTGCCGGTTCAAGCTCAAATTTCAAATTCAACTCTGCCTCCAAGGTTGCGAACAATTGTTTCACCTGAGCTGGGGTCCCTTTGCAGTATGTTTGAACCATGGCCTGAAGAATATCAGAGTTTGTTTTCCAACCCTTCTACCACATAGTCTGAATGGAAGACAAAACAACTTCTTTACCTTTTCCTTCCTCGTGTCTGTGACCCCTTCTACCTTAGCCCGTGGCTCCACCGTGAGGCTGAGATTTCACCATATTTTCCAAGGTTGGGCTACCTTTATTCACCCTTCTCCCACCTTCCCGCGCTCGTAAACCATCCCACTGTACAGAGTCAAGAAGTGGATACAATGTAGCCAGACCTAGAATATGATTTGTACAGAGAACCACCCAAAAGACAAGCATTAACTTAATGTATGACCAAGAAAAAAAATGAAACACCAGATGACACTATGTCCCTTCATAGTTCCTCCACCCGAGCCAGCAAGCATACATAAACAGTAACCCTCCGGGAGTGGGAGGTACTAAATAAAAATGGTGCTCCCGTTGCACCCTTGAGCCTTGAGTCTTTAGACTCAGCCCTGTTCATTTACCAAAACCCTTACCCTACACAGGGCTTGCCTAGACAATTCAAGCTTAAAACAGGGAACCCAATTATCAACACGCGAAGGAAACATCATGAGAAAAAATCGGAAACCAGTAAACATGACCATGCAAAAAAGGATGTTGTCAAAAAACATGGAAATCGATATTACATAGTCAAGAAAGACAATATTACTAGTCACAAAAACTACTAATTTAACCAATGTTTCCTTTCACCTTCGAACGCGAGGCTTATCACGAGTAGCAACCCCCAACCCAAGATACAGAGATAACATTATAACATATTGAACTTTATATGCCAACCTCAAACATAGACATGAAAGAACTAGGTATACCTCTCACATTCCCGGCGCCGTGAACCTGTAAACATCAAACTTAGGCTCCCTAAGAATCTAAGGACCTAAGTTTATACATCGGACATATGGTCTTAGGTTCACCCCTGCTCTCACCACCTGTAGGCGCTAAGGGTTACCAACTTTCATGTCATGGATCTGCCATGATCTGTGACACTTCATGTTATCACAATGAATAAGCGTGGGGGATACCAATACCACCCACCGTCCCAAACCAATAAAGGCTTTGTCATATCAATTAAACCTAGGGAGGCTTCCAACTGTTTCGCAGCCCGATCGGGGAGTGATGCAAGTGGAGTTTATTTATAAATATGGATATACTAATTAATATGAATATTTAAAAATTTTATTATGTTGTTACTATATATATATATATATATAGATATATTTTAATTTCAATTATTTTATTGTGTTACATTTTTTTCACAGTGAATTGTATCTTATTGAGGAAAAACCTAACAACCATAATATTTAGGGAGTACAACGAATTGAACAATCACAATGTGAGCGATATTATTGATGTTTTATAATGACTTTAATTAAAACTAATCTAACCAATATTGTTCTTTATTCAATGAATATTTTGTTTTTGTTTTTAAAAATCCACACTTTTGAATTCCAAATTGAGAAACAGGGAAAATTTTAAGAACCACCCTAAACTTATATGTATAATAAATATGCGAATCCCCGTGATATATAGGAAAAATGGGAGGTGATTTTATCAATAATATAATATGTATATATAATTTTTTTAGTGAATCTCTCACCGGATTATATTATCTTGTAAAGTCATGGCGAATCTATCACTGAATTATAAAATCTTGTAAGATCTTGGCAAACCTTTCACTGGATAATAAAAAGTGAAGTCTTGGTGAATGTTTTGTTAAAGTATGAAACCATATATGATAATAGGAAAACATATTCATTAAATTGTAATATACTAACATACATGTTTAGAAAAAAGAAACATAATTTTCTCTTCCTACAAACAATGTAGCAAGTTTCAGTGGCCATTTTTGTCAATTTTCTCTTCCTACAAACAATGTAGCAAGTTTCAGTGGCCATTTTTGTCAAGGTTTTCACTTTACACTCTTTCATATCCTTCTATTAGTTTTGATAATATTCCACAACAAAGTTCTTATAGGTGTTGATCTTGACCACCAGTTCTGTCAAGGTAGGGGAGATTAATCTTTTCTCTACCACTTTTGTCAAGCTATCAAATTTCTTACTTATTCCATAGAGTTCAACTACGAGATTAAAAAAAAAAAAAAAAAAAAAAAAAAAAAAAAAAAAAAAAAAAAAAAAAAAAAAAAAAAAAAAAAAAAAAAAAAAAAAAAAAAACCAGAATTTTGTACCACTTTTGTCAAGCTATCAAATTTCTTTCTTATTCCATAGACTCCAACTGTGAGACTAAAAAAAAAAAAAACACATTTTGTTTACCCCAACGCAGCAACAAGTAGCAAGCCCCAAATATATAATACAAGAAAGTAGTAGGTATCCCAAAGGCCTGAAGGGGATCTAATGGAAAGAAGTGACCGTTGTCAGAAGCCTTCCAATCAATATATTAATATATACATATTGATTTATTATTATTTTAAGTGGAAATCTTCAATTAAATAATAAAATTGAATTATGTCTCTCCCAATCTAAATTGCTTATTAGCATAATTCACTACCTTCATACATCTTGCATTTTTTAACAATGTTGTAACATGTGGATTAATTTCCTTTTTGGTGCACAATCTCCACCTTTTAGAACAATATGGTGCACTGGCCCATGGCCCAACCCCTACAAATCATTACGACAAACTAAGAAAAATAGAGAAGATGAAAGGTTGTACAAACCAACATATTTTTCAAGCACTGGCCCAACCCTTATAGATCATTACAACAAATTAAGAATAACAGAGAAGATGAAAGGTTGTACAAACCAACATATTTTTCAAACAACTAATCCAACATCAGTACCTTAACTTTTTCATGAAGATATTATATTGAGAATGTTTGAAAAATGGTGGGAATTCTGGGCACTGACTATCTCTCTTCTGCGAGGGTGATGCGGAAACAGTGATAAGATTTCACTGTTTTGATTTTTTTTTTGTTAAATAAGAAAAACCAATATTAATGAAGATATTGGTATTTTTTACTAAATTTTGTGAAGTAACTAAATGTAGCTTTAACCATTCACCTTAAGATGATTTTTATAATATAATTTCCTAGGTCTATTTAATATCTTCATTATCATAAAAACCAATCTATATCCATCTTAACTCCACTTCTACCACTCTTGGAGGGATGAAATCTATTTATCCCTCTCAGCACTTGGTAGACCCGAAATTAAGATGGATCTAACCTAAATAGAAATACCCCTTAAAAAAGTTATGCTCCATGAATACCATGATAATACCATGTCATACCATGGGTTATCATAAACCTGGAGCTTAAAAACTACTTTAGTAATTTGTAAAAAATAATAAATTAATAATTGATTTTTATATATTATTTTTTTTATTTAACCAAATTAAATGTTTAGTGACATTAATTACAAAGATCCATTTTTACCCTTGATCTACCAAGCCCGAGGATCAAATATTTTTTCACTCTATGCTAGTTTGCATATCACAATGTTTGATCCCTCCCGGAGCTTAGTAGATCTAGAGTAAAGATGGATCTATGCTAGTTTAATTCCCCCTTTAAATAGCCTACATTCCACGTGAATACCATGGGTCAATACCATGTGCTATCTTTTTTTTATTAATACTAATATTAGGGTTAATAATGTTTTTTTGCATGGTATTAATAATAATTTGGTCCATAGGCTTCACCTAAATATAACACATTTTTTTAGTGTTCTTAAATATAATGTGACTTTTGGAGTAAATATAAAAAAATGTTTTATTTATTTACGTTACCTCTCGTTTATTTATATTTTTATTAATTTACCATACCTCTTTTATAAATATGGTATTTGGCCCATAGGATTCACTTAAATAAAACCTCTTTTTTGAGCCTTCTTAAATAGAAAGAGGGTTATGGACTAAATATAAAAAAATGTTTTATTTATTTACCATACCTCTAGTTTATTTATATTTATATTTATTTACCATACCTCTGGAGTAGGTATAAAAAGAGGTTTTATTTATTTACCATACTCCACTTTATTTATATTTTTATTTATTTACACATAAATATAAGGTGACTTATGGAGTAAATATAAAAAAATGTTTTCCATTATTCTTTATATGATTATGACTAAAGAGATGCAAACTTGGAATATGGCAAGAACATTATTCAATCTTTAAATAGACATGAAAATAAGAGACTTGAATTTTTAAATAAAATTAAGTATTCTTTTGTGACCCTTTGTTCCAAAAACTAAGGTCATTTTCTTGAAATTAACCCCAATACCATGAAATATGGGAAAATGAAAGAAAAAACCCTTTTTTACACTGAATGTGGAGGGTGAAATAACTATCATAAATACCTATTCTTGAAAATTAGTTATCGTGCGACACTATGTTGGTTTCTGGTTTTTTGGTTAATGCTAGCGATTCCATTCAGGGGGTGACATGTGGCAATGAGGGTAGAGAGGAAACCACTCTCATCATGTGGCTAATCCCCAAGCATCGTGGCCAGGCGATATCCGCACTTGCCATTGGATCGGGTCCTTGTTTGTCTTCAACAACGGGGATTGATCGAGCTAGTTGCTTGCTGACCACTAGTTCACGGTGTCGGTCTGTTGCGCATGGGTCTCGTACTCATTTGCTCAATGGCCTCTCCTTTTTGTTTTTGTTCAGTGAATCTAGGGGTTGATGCTAGTGCTTCTTTGGCCTGGTTTTTTCAGTCCTGTAAGCTTCCTCACCACCCCTGCTATCTAGGGCACTCTGTATATTATGTAATTTTACTTTGATTAATAGAAGGTTCGTCTCTTACTTATCAAAAAAAGAAATTAGGGCAAATGGAAGTTTGTAACTCCTAATTTCAAGGGCTAAATTTACTTTTTTTTACTCTCTCCCTTAAAATATGGTGGGCTAACCTCCATACCTAATTTTTTTATAAAATAAATTTGAGGCGATTTGTAACAACGTACTGTGATGCAAAATATTCGCCCAATAAAAATATAAAACCCCTTAATTTCGCCCAAGGGCCAAAATGTGCCCCTAAATTTTTCCATGTTCAGAAAAAAAGATTACGCATCTCACTCTTTTTATAAAATGCATATTTACAATGATTTTTCCCCAAATTATTGTTATAAAGTGGGATATTGGGTTTTGCATTATGATGAAGTTGATTTCACTAGCATTATTAATGGGATTGGATGCATGCTTCATATATGTGGGACACTTTGGGAGGCTCTATGTTTATTATATTTATTAATGTGTGGACAATTGGGAGGTTTTATGTTTATGACTCTATGTAAGTTGCACGTTGCTTTGTAGCACATCATTTTATATAAAATGAACAAAATTATCTCTTTTTCGTTTAGAATCATGATGAAGATGTGATTAAAAATATTCATTAAATTAGTTGATATGATAAACATATAATTATGATTGAAACATGATATACTCATTAAGTCAATATGTGCATTCGAGATGATACACATGATAATATTGTTACAATATTATAAACCAATACCACATCATATGCCAAAAAAATATATATATGGATAAAAAAAATAACTTAAATATTTTAATATAAATTTCAACTTTTAATATTCTTAAAGATGTACAATATATTAATAAATTAAAATTATGAAAACTTATTCCAATATAAACTCACCTAATTTATTTCACCATGAAATGGACATTTACTTCACCATGAACATTTACCTAGGATGGTAAGCATATCTTTACATATAATATTATAATCCTAGTGCAACAATATTTGTGTCATTAGTATGGTAAAAGGTTGTTATTTCTCCAAATATGTGGTAGGACTATTTCTCCCGAATTAAATTATATATATCCCTTAATGCCCTCAGCTTATGTTGATGGTTGATTCCTGAAATATTCAAGAATCAGATGAACATAGTTGCGGTCAAATAATTGACCGTGCCCATGTCCCAGAATATTCAAGAATAGGACAGACATGAGCGCAGTCAAATAATTGACCACGCTCATGTCTGTTTGATTCTCGAATATTCGGGGAATCAACAATCGACATCGCCCGAACTTTGACCATGCCCATGTCCCAAAACATTCAGGAATATGACAGACATGAGCACAGTAAAATAATTGATTATGCCCATGTCCGTCTGGTTCTCGAATATTCGAGGAATCAATAACGGACATTGCCCGAACTAATGAACACGCGAGGGCAAGTGAAACATTATGTAAAACTGTAATTTTCTCCATAGTTACCCAGTTTGAATTCGAATTTGATTCAATACGAAAAAAATTGGAAATATACATCTTACCACAATTATTAAAAATGCCTTTTCTTGAATTTTGAATAATCTAAATTAACAATTTTGACATTCAAAATCTCAAATCTCCTTATTTTCAATCATACTATAGAAGTTGGAAATAAAATTAAATATTGAAATTAGTAAAAAAAATCCCTTTCAATGGAATTGAATGAGATGCAATGAGAAGAAACTCCATTAAAAAAAAATACACTCATACCTTTAAAATGATTAGTGGGTCAGTCAAAAAATAATAACCAACATTGTTGTTTCTAATGATATATTTTAAAATAATTTCTTAATTAATAGCTGAATAAAGTATAAATAAAGAGTAATCTAATTAATAATAGCCAATATTGTTATTTCTAATGATACATTTTTAAGTAATTTCTTTATTACTAACATAATAAAGTATAGATCCAAAATCATCTACTTAGAACTAATATGTTGCTTTTATAATTTCCCAAATAATTTAAAACCAAAAGTTCTTAAAATAAAAAAATAAATTCTAAAATATTTTATTATAAATAAATAATTCAAATTCTATTACTCACTAGTCCAACATACTATAGGAAAGAGAGAGATTACACTATGATAAAATAGGGAAAATGAAAATTTAAGATCACAACTATTTTTTTCATTTTTATACCAACATTTAATGAAACTTTTTTACTTTTAATATAAAAATTGAAAAAACATTACACATTATATAAAATAAGTAACATGTATCACATAACTTTGATGGAAGGGGAACTATGAAAATTTTAATGATTAATCAGTAGTATATTGCAAAACAAAAAAGCCAATAACATGGTTTCCGAGTATTGAGTTCTTGTTCCCTCTTTCTTCACAATTCTCTGAGTCTATGCATCAAACCACCAGCGGAAACAGGAAAGTTGAATATTCTTAAACACAATAATGAAAGGCCACAACTTTGGTATATATGTTTGTTATCAGCGAAACTGATGTGCAAAAAATGGAGGACGACTATGAGCAAAAAATGGAGGACTACTTATTGAAGAGCACCGAACCAAATTTCAGCGTATTAATGGCCGAATCGGACTGAATTGCCAAATTTCGGAATTCTAGGACCCGATTCGGCGGAATTTGGTAAATATGAAATTTTGCTCCAGTATTATGCTCGTGGTGAACATAGACTAAATAGATAATGGTTTTTAGATAATGAAAAAAACATTGCATGCATCTATCAGACTCATTGACTGAGGAAATAAAGAAATGTACATAGTTCCAACAGATTGGTGAGATGCAGTAGCAGAAATTGAAGTTGCAGAGTTGGTCGTGGCGGTGGAACTCGCAGCTCTAGCTGCTATGACACCTGTGAAAGTTGGTTGTGTAGGATGAACAGGAAGCTCTGCATCATTGATTAACATGGACGCATCCCATGACATCGCCGACCTGTTAACTTATAACAATGATTCTATATGCGGAAAAACTTAAAGAATCATAAAATTGGAATGAAGGCTTAATGCCCAGTAAAAATATATTACCTCCAACCATTGATAACGCTTTTGCTGCAAACTAAAACTTTTCTATTACGCTTCCGCAGTCCACTTGCTTTCTTGACTGAAAACAACGCTCCAGCTTCAATCCAAGCAAAAAGAAAAGATCACAGAAAATCTGAAGGCACTTCCAAGCTTTGTTCTCTGAGCTACATGGTGTAAAAACTAAAGGGAATTGAGATACAAGCTTGGGGACCAAACAGATGAATTTATAGCCAAGCTTCCATCAAGCTTCTGATGGCTATGTGTCAGGTGTTCCACAGATCAAGGTAGAGAACTCCAGATGGAGTAATGGACCACTTCAGAAGCTCCCAAAAAGAAAATTAATTAACTGCAGTTGATTTCCTTAATTTAAGGAAATTATTGCAGTTGGTTTCCAAAAATTAAGGAAAGACTGCAGTTGGTTTCCATAATTGTAGGTAGCAGTTGGTAAAAAAATTAATGGAGCTTAACATTCTCCCACTTGGTCCATACTTCCAAACTTAATGTCTCAACTTAAAACCCATTGATAACCTGTATTAAGTAATAGATACATGAATCATGGCGATAAGTCCTCTAATGACGAGTATTATCTTCCATGTATTACTATGTATTTATTCTTATTATAATTTATGTGGCAACAATTTCTTAATGAATAAACCTTATGTTTATTCTTGGTCCTTATTAAATGAATTTTCTCAAATCAACTTAAGGTGCACATAAATATGAGAAAAAACATCACAATAATTAAGAATTTCATTAAAATAACATTGTCCATACAATGAGAAACTATATAATGGAACCAAGTCCCATATTCATTACATGATCCTTGAATTTAAATGGTGGCATGCCCTTAGTCAAAGGATCAGCGATCATCAACTCAGTGCTGACGTGCTCAATGACCACTTTCTTTTCTTTAACACGTTCCCTTATAGATAAATACTTAATGTCGATGTGTTTATTTCGACTCCCACTTTTGTTGTTTTTAGCCATAAAAACAGCAGCTGAATTATCACAATATATTCTCAATGGCTTAGAGATAGAATCCATAATTCTAAGCCCAGAAATGAAACTCTTAAGCCATACACCATGTGAAGTAGCCTCAAAACAGGAGACGAACTCGGCTTCCATAGTGGAAGTGGCAATCAAGGTTTGCTTGGCACTCCTCCATGATACAGCTCCACCGGCCATCATAAAAATGTAACCTGATGTTGATTTGAGTGAATCAACACATCCAACAAAGTCAGAATCTGAGTAGCCAATTACTTCCAAGTTGTCCGTCCGTCTATACATAATCATGTAGTCTTTGGTTCCTTGAAGGTACCTCATTACTTTCTTTGCAGCTCTCCAGTGGTCTAAACCTGGATCACTCTGATATCGTCCTAACATTCCCACAACAAATGCAATGTTAGGTCTTGTACAGACTTGAGCATACATTAGGCTTCCGACAGCAGAAGCATATGGAATGTTCTTCATTTGCTCCCTTTCAAAGTCCTTCGGGCATTGGTTCAAATTGAACCTATCACCCTTCACAATGGGAGCTACACTTGGTGAATAGTCCTTCATCCAGAATCTCTCTAAAATTTTATTAATATAGGTTTCTTGTGACAGACCCAAGATGCCTCGAAATCTGTCTCTATGGATCTTAATGCCAATGACATAAGATGCCTCACCCATATCCTTCATATCAAAATTTTATAGAGAGGAATTGTTTCACCTCATGTAGCAAACCCTTATCATTGGTTTGATAGCAAAATGTATCCACATATAAAACAAGAAAACAAATTTTACTGCCACAACTTTCAGGTATAATACATTGATCCATAAGTTTTCTACAAAACCGAAAGAAGAAATTACATTATGGAATTTCAAATACCATTGGCGGGATGCTTGTTTTAAACCATATAATGACTTCTTGAGCTTGCAAACCAATTGCTCACCATCACTAGAGGGGAATCCTTCATGTTGTTTCATGTAAACCTCCTCCTCTAGATCTCCATTAAGAAAAGCCATTTTTACATCCATTTGTTGCAACTCCAAGTCAAAATGGGCTACTAATGCCAAAATAACGCGCAAGGAATCTTTCTTAAACACAGGAGAAAAAGTATCAGTGTAGTCGATTCCTTCTTTCTGAGTGAATCCCTTAGCAACAAGTCTTGCCTTGTATATCTCAATGTTGCCCAATGAGTCTTTCTTTGTCTTAAAGACCCATTTACATCCAATGGCTTTTGCACCATTAGGCAACTCAACAAGATCCCAGACTTCGTTACTCTTT
>APFE031402420.1:0-16034 GCA_000404065.3 Pinus taeda | reverse complement strand
CACAAAATATGGAACCTTTGCAGCCTGCAATGATGAACATATTTATCCCTTCCACTGTCAATCATGAAAGATGAAACCTATTGGTATAGGAACCTAACAGCTTCAAAAAGTGATGGTCGCGTGTTGTGTTGTACTTAACCAATGATGGTATCGCTATATTCCCTTGCATACCCACAATGATCCCAAATAGGTAATTTTCCAAAAGAGGATGAGAAGCTTCGTGATCTAGAAGCTTCAAGAGCGACGAGTTAGAGGTTGTTTAGCATAGATAAGGTCAAATCCTCCCAAAGTGGCCTCTTGGTATTATCCCTATGAGCTACCTCCTTGAGATGAGGGCCTAATCCTATCTTTGGAGAGGTCCTATCTCCCTTTCCCAACTTATAAATTCATCCTCTCCCATTCCCAAATGGTTGGTATTTACCTATTTACACCATTATGCTAAGATTGTACCTATATGTTATTCATTTGGCTTGGAGGAGGAGTGCTTAGAGGGATTAGCTTGGACTTGGATATTCATTCAAGGAGAGCCTATCAACATCAAGGCTTGGTTGTATGCTTCCCCTTATTTTCTATTAATATACAACTGCTAGTTCATTTTTCCTAAATGTGTATGTTCATGTATAATTTAGCTTAACATTCCTTGATCAGTTAAGTAGGTTGCGTTTGAATATGTTATTTATATTTGCATGCATTTTTGTGTCTTGATCTCTTCTGCAGGTGCATAAATGCTGAGAGAAGCAAGAACAAGCCCGTGACACAATTGATTCAAGGTCTTGAACAAGGGAAATTGGGATAACATCAGAATGAGGTAGGCCATCTTCTTTATCTCTCTTTTCAATTGAAACTAAGGAAAGTGTCTAGTAGATTGTCACTGTAGTTGATAGACCCACTCATTAGGCTAGAGGGATTGTCTCTGTCTATAGAGAGGATTTACCTAGACAATAAAATGGCACCTGTACTTCCTGTATTTCTCATTGAATGTCCTTGAGACTTGGTTCAAATTTTTGGGTTTGTTGGGGCCATCCATGTTTTGGGTTTCCGACATAGCTCTTGTTAGTAAGATATTCATTACCCAATAAAGTTGCACTGATTGTTTTAATAGATTCAGCCTTCCGCGGTGTGTCCAAGTTCCATTACCAAACGTTCCCAGTCCTCTGTTGGAATCAATTATGCGGCTACCTTGGCACTCAATTCTACCTCCCATGATGAGATGTTGGACTTCACTTATGTCATTGATATAGTACTGTAAGCATGCATGATATTTTTCATGTGCTCCTCCCTTGTTTTCCTTCCTCTTTTACATTGGGGCTTGCTAGACGAAGCCAACAGAGTTTTCCCTTTCCTCTTGTTCTGGATGTTGTTGTGACAGTGTCATTGCTTCCCCGCAAAAGCCTTTGCCTTCACCAGTCTGTCGTAGAATGGGTCGCCGAACGATTGTGGTACCTCTTGCACCCTCACTAAAGTGAGAACCAGTAGTGCCAGAGCCAAAGGAGTTTGTAGTTTAGGCAGACTAGTTACTGACTTGTTCCATCATGCCTTTGTTGTCACCCTAGGTGCTCTACCTATGACATAGGTCTCTATTCACATGAGCTATCTTCACCACATTACCACATCTCCTAAGGTGAAACCACAACGTTTTCATGAAAAATTACAATCTTACCACCATACTTACCACTTGCAAAACTTGAATTATCGCGCTTGAGGTCCACTTTTCCGCTTGGGTACAGGTCGTTAGTCCCTTAATTACCTTGAGCGAGTGGTTGCATTGGGTGGGTCGCCCACCCTACTCCACACTTGTCTAATCATAACAAAGATCCTCACATGGGTCTCGTATACTGTCACACCCCGATCAAGGGCTCCTAATCCACTCTTCGAATCAGATTCTTCTATGTATTTATCACCTCCACATCTGTATAGTTCATTTTATACTCCCAAGGTACCTATGAGTCCTTCTCCTAGACCAACTTGGGTTCCCAACTGAGAGTTACTCCCGATCATGGCAACAGAAGGTGATAACTCACCTTTAGTGTCAACACCCCAAGGTATTCTAGTGGAAACTTCTCAAACTCACATTCCCAGTACAAAGGTTGATTCTTTGTCATTGCTTCCTCCTGAAGGGTTTCCTTATGTTTACACTCCCTACATGACAATGGGGGCAAGTACACCTCCTCCTTATAGTAGTATGTTGTTAGGTCCCTATACTACTAGTGTAACCCCTTGTTATTAGTGAAACCCCCTTATTGTATTTTTGTGCACATATAGTCCCCATGTTGTTATTATTTTTCCTGATAGAAGCCCATTATTTTTATTGTTGTGCTCCTATAATATTATTTTTATGTAGGCTCTAATTCTATTGGGACCCCTTGGACTCCTATATATAGAAAGGATTTCTTGTCATTTATATCATACAAGAATTGTTAATTTGTGTAATGTAAAGGAGGTTTCCCCCTCGAAGAGGCTGATTTTGAAGTCGTTGATCTATATTTTCTTCTGTTTTGTGAGTTGGGTGCATAACATTTGGTATCAAAGTTTTGGATTCTAGGGTTTCGTTGCTCCAAACAGGTCATCGTGGAATTTTCACAATAAAAAATTTTCTACGATGTCTTAGAATATGAAATTAAAACCTATTTGATCTGAAATCAGGATAAACCATAGGTATGAATTTCAAATCTTGTCTCACTATATTTGCAGAGATACAATCCAAGGAAGTTAGGGTTTTTACAGTATCTTGGATTACATCCCAAACAAGTGACCTTGTGAAAATCGTCATAACTATCTCGCTGAGCATCGAATTGAAATTTAGTAAGATGTTACAGAAAAAGGTCGGACTTTAGTTTTCTATATATCATTTTCAAGTCCAAAGGTTGAACCAATGACACATGGAACTTCATACAAGTTCACTCTACTGAAAAAGTATATAATCTAGTCATCTTGGGAGATTGGGAATAACTCTTTCTTGGAGACTCTAATTTTGATCAAAACTAGTGGAGTTAGAAAGAAGATGTAGAGGGATACCATAGGTGGAAATTTTAGACCTTGGAGATTCGAAATGTCAGAGGTACAATAGATTCAAGAATGACCTTCTAAAAGCAAGAAAAAGAATGACTCGAATCAAGAAAATAGAAAAACCTAGTAAGAAAAATTGGAGGGATAATTTCAAGAATGTGATCGAAGATATGATCAATAAGATAAATGTGTAGAAGAAAAATTGAATGGAAATGTTAAATATTTGAAGAAATACATGGACAGTTTGAAGGAAGGTGGGGCAAAGTCACTACAAGAAAGGCTTCCTAATGTCGAAAAGGTAGTAGAGCATACTCATGATGAGAACAAAAGAAATGTTAATCATGATTTCATATAATCTAACGTTGGATTGAAGACCCACCATATTCCAAATATAGATATGAGAAAATTTCATGGCAAGGATCTGGTAACTCAGATACTATAGATGGAGCAATATTTTGATATACATGATGTGCAACTGCCAAAAAAGGTATGTATTACATCTTTATATTTAGAACTGAATTAGTTTATATGGTATAGAGGGATTTTTTCTCTTAAACCACTTATCACATGGTCAATTTTCATGGAGAAAATGATAGCATCCAACATGAGATTTTCCTTTGGGAACCTGATTCATTAGAAAAGGCATACAAGTTGGCAAGAAAAATTGAAAGCAAAATTATGGAAACAAGGAAGCCTACCACTCATAACTATAAATATGGAAGTGTTGTTGCTCCTAGCCTTTCGACGCCTACAAGTTTGAAACCACAACAATTGGAAGAAAAAAGAGAAAAAGGACTTTGTTACAATTGTGATAGAAAATACACTAAGTTTCATAAGTGTGTTGAGAATAAATTATTTTACATAGATGAGGAAGAGGAGCAAGAAAAGGAATAAGAAATGTCAAAAGAAGAGGATATACACCAAGAACCAATCCCAGAGAAAGAAGAAATGAATCTGACCAAATCTTGTAATGCATTGACATGAATTACCACTCCTTAAACTCTCAAGATAGAAGGGAATATCAAGAATAAAAATGTAATAGTGTTGATTGATTCAGGTAGTACCCATAATTTTATTCATTGTAAGATAGCCAAGGAAAGGAATTGCTTCCTATATCCAGAACTAGAGTGTCAAGTAATGGTTGTAAATGGAGGAACCATAAATTTCTCTGGAAAGTGCCATAATATCAATCTATCCATGGGAAAATATGTCTTTAATATTCCAATTATTTCCATTCCAATGGGTGGTGCTAATGTTTTACAAGGATTCCAATGGCTACAATCTTTGGGTACGATAACTTTTAATTTTCAAGAACTTTTCTTGAAATTGTTTTGGGAAGGAAAAGAAGTTGAATTGAGGGGTATCACGGGAAAATCAAGAAAGATAATCAACTCTAACATCATGAAAAATATTCTAAAGAAAGAACAATAGAGCATAATTGCACAATTATGTTCACTAGAGGTTCCCACATCGAAATCACCTATTTCTCCAGATATACAAAAACTTTTGGACAATCATTCCAAGGTATTTGAGACTCCCAAAGGCCTCCCACATATTCATGATCACGATCATGTTATTCATTTGATTCCAGGAATTGTTCCCCCAAACATCAGGCCTTACAGACATCCATATGCCCAAAAGAGTGAAATTGAATGTATGGTTGCAGAAATTATAGAGATTGGTATAATTCAACCTAGTCAAAGTTCTTTCTCTTCTCTAGTGGTATTGGTATGAAAGAAGAATGGATCATGGTGCATGTGTCTTCTTTATAGGGAGAAAAGCACTGTTGGGTCCCTATAATACTAGTGATTACCCCATTACTATTGTAGTTGTACCCCTTATTAAAACTGTTGTGCCCCTATTATCCCCATATTGTTATTACTGTGCCCCGTAGAATCCCTCTATTGTTATTTTTGTGGCTTTATATTATTATTGTCAGGTCGGCTAGGTTATATTGTGACTTCTTAGACTCCTATATATAGAAAGGAGGTTTTTTCATTTGAATAATCAAATAATCATTCATTTGTGTAATGTAAAGGAGGTTTCTCCCTCGAAGAGGATAAATTCTAAGGAGTTGATCTATCTTTTCTATATTTTTGTGAGTTGGTTTCATAACATGTTATTAACAACTTTCTTAGCCAGGCTAAATCTAGATCCCACATATAATGCCAGATGATAGAAGCAACATTTGATAGTGAATTAGAAGAGGATCCTCTCAAAGATACCCACGATCAAGCAATACCTACTACCTCTGTATCAAATAGCAAAACTGTAGAAATTGAGCCAGGAAAAACTTTAAACATTAATGGCAACCTGACTCTAGAACAAGAACACAAGCTAATTTAGCTACTGAGAAAACATAAAGAAGCATTTGCATTGGATTATCTTGACATGAAAGGAATCAATCCCCAGTTATGTACACACCACATTTACATAGAAAAGGATGTAAGACCTATTCACCAACCACAAAGGAGACTTAACCCTCACCTAAAGGACATTGTAAAAGTTGAACTTCAAAAAATTTTGGATGTGAACTTTATTTACCCAATCTCTGATAGAAAATGGGTCTCTCTGCTTGTGCTGGTATGAAAGAAGAATGGAAAATGGAGGATTTGTGTAGATTATAGATAACTGAATAAAGGACACAAAAATACCACTTTACCCTTCCATTCATTGACCACGTATTAGATATGTTAGCAGGAAAGAAATTCTTTTCTTTCTTGGATGGCTTCAGTGGATACAATCAGATTCAGATTACCCCTGAAGACAAAGACAAAACTACATTTACCTGTCCTTGGGGAACATTTGCCTATAGAGTTTTACCCTTTGGCCTATGAAATGCCCCTGCCACATTTCAAAGGGCTATCCTCAGCATTTTTTCAGATTTAATAAATGAAGGGCTTGAAGTATATATGGATGAATTTACACCATACGGAGATGATTTCGACACAGCATTAGACACACTAGAAAAAGTGCTACAACGATGCATTTCCACTGGGCTCTGTTTGAGCCATGAAAAATGCTATATGATGATAACTGAAGGACTTATTCTAGGCCATTATATTTCAGCAGTTGGAATACAGGTAGATCCGGCCAAAATTCAAATAATTTTGTTAATACCTACTCCTACCACTTAGATAGAGGTACATAGTTTTCTCTGATTCTCTGGTTATTATAAAAGATTTATTGAACATTTTTCTCATATTGCTGCACCTTTATATGCACTAACAGGGAATGTTGACTTTGTCTGGACAGAAAAATGTGATCGCGCTTTTGAGAATATGAAAAAACTTGTGTCAACAGCCCCAGTGCTCTTAGGACCAAATTGGGACCTTCCATTTAAAATTTCATCGGATGCTTCAGACACAGCTATCGGAGTAGTCCTTGGGAAGATAAAAAAACCATATGCAATTTATTATATTAGCAAAAAATTGTCCCATGTTGAATTGAACTATACTATGACTGAAAAGGAATTTTTAACTGTAATACATACCGTTAATAAATTTAGGCATTATAGCACTATATATCCTATTATTTTATATACAAATCACTCTGCCATAAAATATTTAGCAAATAAACCTATTACAAACGGTAGAGTAACCAGATGGCTGATTTTATTGCAGGAATTCGATATCATAATAAAGGACCGACCGGGAAAGGAAAACCTTGTAGCTGATTTTCTCTCATGAATGCCAAAACCACTAGATACAACAGCAGTCGAAGATCAATTTCCAGATGAGCATCTGTTCGTTGTTACTATTAAAACACCTTGGTATGCTAATGTTGCAAATTACCTAGTAGTAGGTAAATTACTGAAACATCTGACCCCCAATGAACAAAAGCAGATTGTCCAGCGAAGTACTCAGTTTTCTTGGATTGGGGGATACCTGTTTCATACAGGGGCAGATATGTACATCAGGGGATGTGTCCGTGAGGTTGAAATTTTTGACATCTTGAAAGCTTGTCACGATGGACCATGTGGCAACGCTTCACAGATCAGATAACTAGTCACAAAGTGCTACAAACAGGATATTATTGGCCCATGATCTTTAAATATGCAAAGAAATTCGTTCAAGCATGTGACAGTTGCCAGAGAGCCGGACGCCCTGGACAGGCTGATGAAATGCCCCTGAACCCACAACTAGTTATTGAACCATTTGAGTGATGGGCGCTTGATTTTGTTGGTCCAATTAACCCGTCGTCAAATCAGAGAACATACATTCTGGTAGCAACAAAAAATGTCACCAAATGGGTTGAAGCAGAGGCATTGTCGAGAGCTACAAAAGATCCTGTCATACAGTTCTTGTTCCATATATTTGTGAGATATGGCCTCCCAAGAGATATAATTACGGATGGAGGACCTCAGTTTGCTAGTAATAAAATTTCTGCCACACTAAAAAATTATCATATTCAGCATAAAACTACTACTCCATACCACCCACAAGCAAACGGTCAACTAGAGAGCACAAACAAAATAATAGAAGAAATATTGACAAAAGCCATTGCATCACACAGACGTGACTGGGCTGCAAGACTGTCGAAGCACTGTGGGCATATAGAACAACATGGAGGAGTACTACCAGTTATTCACCATACCAACTAGTATTTGGAAAGGAACCCATCCTTCCAATATAATTTGAAATACAAACATTATGAACAACACAAGAGGTCGGTCTAGATTTAGACCAAGCCCAGACTAATAAATTACAATAGATCAATGAGCTAGATGAAATCAAGCTCTCTGCCTTTCAACATACTGTGTTCATTCAACAGCAGTGAGCCAAATGGCATGACGCCCTCATTAAAAAGAAAGTCTTCCGCGAAGGAGATTGGGCGCTCCTATATGACTCCAGGTTCCAAGATTTTCCTGGGAAACTTTAGACTCACTGGTTGGGACCATATGAAATCCAGAAGGTACATGACAATGGCACAATTACTCTAACCACTATTGATGGATTCAGACATACCTTTAGAGCAAACAACCACTGAGTTCGATTATATCGCAAACCTCTTACTCGGGAATCCTTCTACCAACAACTTCACAAAGACTCTGACATGCAGATTTTGGTTGAGGAGGAGAAATCTTCCTCACCCTTGGATCATTGAGTATTTCTACTGCTCCTACACTGTACATAATTTTTGTATTGTATATATTTTTCACTTGTATAGCATTTGCGCTTTGCTATTCGTTTCGAAAGGAACATCATATTTACCATTTTGTTGTTCCTTTTACAAGGAGTAGCATTTTCGTCATTTCGTTGTTCCTCTTCGGAAGCAACAACACTTGCATTTTTTTGCTGTTCCTTTTCTAAAAGGAACAACATGTTTTGTGTTCTATTGTTCCTTTTCTAAAAGGAACAACACTTTCTATTTCTGTTGTTCCTTTTTCCAAAGGAACAACATTTTCGTGTTTTGTTGTTCCTTTCCCAAAAGGAACAACATTTTCGTGTTCTCCTGTTCCTTTTTTAAAAGGAACAACATTCTCCGTTTTCTGTTGTTCCTTTTCCAAAGGAACAACATTTTCATGTTTTGTTGTTCCTTTCCCAAAAGGAACAACATTTTTGTGTTTCTGTTGTTCCTTTTCCAAAAGGAACAACATTCTCTGTCTTTTGTTGTTCCTTTTTTCAAAGGAACAACATTTTTGTGCTCTGTTGTTCCTTTTCCAAAAGGAACAACATTTTTCGTCTTTTTCTATTCCTTTTTCTGAAGGAACAACCTTTTCGTGTTTTGTTGTTCCTTTTCCAGAAGGAATGGCACATTCTTGTTTTTGTTGTTCCTTTTCCCGAAGGAACGGCACATTTTTGTTTCTGTTGTTCCTTTTTCCGAAGGAACGGCACATTTTTGTTTCTGTTGTTCATTTTCCAAAGGAACGACATATTTGAATTCTTGTTGTTCCTTTTTCCAAAGGAGTAGCATTCTTGTTTCTATTGTTCCTTTTCCCGAAGGAACAACATTTTTTTTCTTTTTCACTGTGCGTTTTTCTTTTCTGTTGTTCCTTTTCACGGAGGAACAACACTGGTGTTTTCTACTGTTCCTTTTTGTGCAGGAACAACATTAGCATTCTCGTTGTTCTTTCTCGAAGAACACAACATTTTTTTGTGTTTTGCTTGTGCTTGTTTTCTTTGCTGCATAGTAGTTTCGAGTTTTTTCTACGATTTTGTATATAGCACTTCTTTTATCTTTTTCTTTTCGTGTGTTTTATCATTTGAATCACTTCTGAAACACAACTATCCCCTTATGCAATGAATATGAGAACTAGAAGATGTTGAAATCAACAAATTACATAAAAAGTCGCTATCTTTACAAGAATTTTTTCTGAATTGATAACAGAAAAGAGGAAAGGACACAACTATTGATTATCTTGTTGTCACTGTTCTACTAATACCGATATGGTTGGTTATCTTTTATCATGATGGTTCCTTTTAAAATTTCATAATCCTTTTTTGACCATTATTAAAGAATAAGAATGAAGGGCATATTTTTCTATTGAGATGTTAAGACTTCTTCCACCATCCCTACTCTTAAGGAGTGTTGAACCATCCTCTGTGTATAAATAAGGGAAAGTACCTTATAAAAAGAAAGAAAAGTAAAACATTGACATAATTTTCTAGTATGGGTTGTCAGATGAAGGATAGGGGGTCTCATTGGGAGCTAGCCTACCATGATCATAAGGAAGAAAATGAAGTGGCATTCCCATTATGGCCACCATACCAGGGAAATGGTCCAAGAGGCACATTAGAAAAAAAAGAGACAAAGTCTTTGGAACAAGAGGTCTCATCACAAGCTGGCCTACCCACCTTTCACTCCTTCCTAATGAATGGCATTATGATTTATTTGGTTACCACGCCAGCATAATGGCCTCCATTTTGACATTCCACAGTACTTTCATGAACATACACAAATGATCATGGTTCCATGGGTGAAATAAACAACTCTGTCAAGGTTATGGACACCTGTGGGCAACAGAGCTCTGTTAATGGTATTGAGGTCATATTTTTATACACCAATAGCATTTATGAATCCCTTCTTCTACCTTTCTAATCCATCAAATAACATTATGAAAATAATATTTTTGAACCTCCAATACATGAAATTTGTTATAATCAATCATGACGGAAAAAGTTGATCATGTCTGCACTGAACTTTTGTGCACGTCAGCTGTCCTATCCTCGAAATCTCGCATCATATCATGGTGTTTTCTTATTTATTAATCGATTCTATAATACACCTCGATTTTTGAAATCTGCTCGTTCTTGTAAACATGGCATCTCGGTATACGTTGCTCCTTTCTGACTCTACATCATGTTAGTCCAACACACCGCTCCCTCATTTGACAGCTGAGGACAACCTATCCCATTACACGGGGGGAGCAGGTGACCTCATAATTCACTGGCATATGTGTCAGTTTTCCATTTGGAGAAATTTTACTTGGGAATAGTAAGGATTAACGGTATATCGTTTTTCAATTTGCATGGCTTGATGTTTCGAAATTATTTCCGCATTATGCTCTACAACAACTAGCAAGTAATTTGAATTCTAAACAAGATTGTTGTTCCATCATTTTTTTGTGGTTGCTAACAGCTTGAATAGCCTGTTGTTCCATTGTCGTCTCCATGTTTTTTACAGCTTGCTAAGCATGGGAGAAAGATCAATTCGTAAAGAACCACAGGTGTTGACAGTCTCGGATGCCGCATGAGAAATCCTAACAAGGGCAAGATGGATAGTTTATCTTAATCACCTGCAAGAGTCCAATGAGACTGTGGCAATTGAATTCTTACAGAACCTGCAAGAATATCACTCCATGGTAAGAGGGAGACAAATAGAAGTCACCGACGATATAATTGCAAAAGTTTCGGGACTGCTAGCCACTGGATCTGTGTGGACTCTGAAGAAGATAAGACTGCGCCACGCCATCAAAATCTTCCAATATGAAGGACAAAACCTGACTCGAAGTGGGAAGGGAGTTCTACCAGCAGCTTTGGGAGAACCGTCGGCAGAATTGGCAAAGATCATTCAGAATTACATTACCTGTGAAGCCAGAAAAGACATGGTAAGACCATGCCACCTTAAGCTTTTAGCTGTATTAAAACAAAAATGCACTGTGAATTTGCTTGCGTTTTTAAATTCTTTACTACATGATGTTGCCTGAAGCACAAAAAAATCACGCCATGCAGAATCGGTAGTAATTCATCATGGGTTGATACGGTTGATAGTTAGCCACAGTCTTGCTCAGCAATAGAGCAACTGGGAAGAGCTAATTTTTACAATAGACAAGGGACTGGCTTTGCCAGCCCCCAAACGAAAGCATACTACAAATACATAAAATAGACCATTGAAATGGAGGAAATCTGTTAGATTGGCATGGATCAGAGGGAGGATGGAAAATTCCCAAGGGAACACCAGTCAACTAGTCGAAGTAGTTGATTTAGGGGACAAGAAACCCCCACAATTGGAAGGAGGAGAGAATGAAATAAAATCGAAGGATGAGGAAGAAACAGAAGGAGAAACCAAACAATCTGGGTAGGTTGAAGTAGAAACAAAGCAATGTGAGGAAAGTCCGTTGCAAAATCTGACGCGAGAGGATGAATTGGCCCAGATTCTGGCCAACATGGGAGAATATACTCAACCTCTCAGCCCACTAAACCTCCACACTGAAGAAGAGCCACAGGAGCACTTTGTTCATGATAATAGTGCATCCAAAGAGTTATGCGACGAGGAAGAAGAGAACCATTCCAACCATGATGAAAGTGCATCTGGAGAGAAAAATGGTGAAGACGAAGAAGAAAAACAATTTGTTCCAAGTCAGAATACACCTGAAGAATTTGATGAGGAAGAGAGGGGAGAAGAAGAAGTTACTCAAGGAATTGCAGAACAAGCTAGGGTTTCTACCCCCAAACAACACGATCAGCAGAATAATGAGGAAGTACCCCAGGATAAAAATCAAGAAATTGGTCAAGAAGAAAGTCCAGGCCTGAGTGCGCGAATGGTTGTTCCTTCCAGTCAAATGGAGGAAATCAAAATATTATGAAAGGAACAAAAAAATTACTTAATGTAATTGTGCGACTTCAACAACAAATCAGGATTTTGAAGATGAGGAAGAGAGCAAAAAGGACCTCGGTGGCGAAACCCCTTAGAAAAAAGGTCAAAAGGACTCAGGTCCAGCCTGCCATTCAAAATCAAAAGGAACAACATTTGGCTGTTACTCATGTCGAAATTCAAACAGATGAAATAATGGCCTATGATAAGGAAATTCAGACAGAGGTGCAGTCTTTCTAAAGAAGCTCGAACCATAATTACAGAACGATGCAATAAGAATATTCAAGTGAACCTTCTGCCTACAACTACTGTATGGGATAGTGACCCAAGGACAATAACCCTACAAGAGGGTTTGATGCAAGCTCAACAAGCAGTAGAAAAACTTATTGAACAAACTGTCCCGCGAGAGAAGTATGAGGAATTACAACAGCAGCTAAGGAATGTCAATTTGTCCAAAAGTCAAGCTTTTGAAGGATGGCGAAAGGAAGAAGAAAGAGTCACAAAGGTAACTCATAGGCTAGATGTAGTTATCAAACAAATGGATACCTTATGCTCTTTATACACTGACGTTCTAGCATGTAGAGCACTTGCTAAGAATTATGCCTTATTTTTAATGGAAAGATATTTGCAATTAAAAATTAAGGTTGTCAAAGCAGGAGCCCTTATACAAATTAACACAATTGATGATTTCATAAATTGTTGTAAGCACTATGGGGTAAAATTTCAGAGATTATTATGTGAGTTCTATTTGCACAACCTTGTGTTAGATCAAGAAACAGAGAAAAACCCGAGCCCTTTCGTTGGGGATATTCAATTGCAGGCATTTATTTTGTTTGGAGTTAATAAAATAAAATGGCTTAAAGCCTATAATGCCTTCCAAAGACAAGAAAACATATTAGATTTATGGGTAAGAGCTGAGCCTAGAAAGCCAGTGCAGTTATGGAGGAAACATAGGAACCTCATGAGGACTCCGAGCGTGATTGAAGCATTAAGACCCATTCATACAACAATCAATCAGCAAGGGATAGAATATTTCTTTACCATCAAAGACCTTGCCGTTGCCGCTTCTAAATTTCGATATCAGATTTCTAATCCGAATATCCAACGTAGGGGACCGTTTAATTACGAGAACTTTAAGTTAGCTATTGATCACTTGGACTCTATGGTGATCTTATTTTGAGGGCAGGGCCATCTTGGTTAGGTTATAGGTTCTGAAGTTCAGTCATTTGGCATCCTGCACCAGCATACCAAGCCTTATACAAAATGCCTAAGGGCCAGACAGGGCATCCTTTTGAACACTAGCTAGACATCATGGCTGTAGACCTCCTCATGAGATTCCATCTCCAGCCTACTCCCTCACTGCCTTGCATGTCAACTACAATGTTTTCATGAGGTCATGAAAAAGGGTAAGCAGGGGGGTGTGTTGGGCACTGGAGAAGGTATGTTATTTTCATTTACCTTGTTATTTTTCCTTCAAGATTCACAACCTTTTCACATCATGATCTAAGCATATGGTAGAAAATATGATAAAATATAGAAGGTTTATGTGGAATATGAAATTACTAATAATTACCCTTTTTCTATGCAGAAAGAGGAGAAAACGGAGGACTGTCATCCCAAAGGAAAGAATGAGACCAAGTTAATTTTTGTCCCTTTGGCAGGGAATCACACTCAAACAAGGTGATCCAAATTGGAGTGTAACAACTGGAAAAAGGAAAAGGAGATCTCCAATCGGCGCAAAAGAACAAGAAGATAACTACAAGTTAACAACTTGACGAATCCCTTAGGATCCTTTGATCCTAAGGGATCATTATCTTAATGATCTGCTGCATTGTTAATATCACCATTTGGTTGTTATAAAAAGGGGTAGCACTATTAGCTTTTATTATTTTTATGAAATTTTCTTCAATACTTGAACTTTGATCATCGACTCTCTTTGAAGAGCGAGTCCATGCAACTCTGTTTCATATTTTAATATAAAAACCTGGTTGTTGTTCTATCATTGATTCTAGGGTAGCCTAAAGCAGTGAGTCCCTAGAGGCTAAGGGCCCAACCCTGGTGGATCACTTGCTCCTGTATCATATTTCTTATCCATGTGTGGTTTGATTTCTTTCCTTCACTCTGCTCAGTAATCTGAAGCGCTTTACTATTTTACATATTTGCTCTGTTATACATGATTAAATATTACTGTTACTCATGCAAGAATGCTATGTTATCATTCTAACTTTGCATCACATTAGTGTTCCTCCTGACAAATCACATAGCATTGTTGTTCCTTACATATTAACCGAGTTGTATGTTCTTGGATTAGTACTACTGTATGATTTACTCTTAAAATCGTGACTACTGTTTATTCGAAATTACTGCTCTGTTACCATTGTTGTTCTGAAACCATTGCCGTTCTGAAATAATTGTTGTTAAATTACAATTGCTGCTATTCTATAGCTGTGATTCATGTACACTGTATCGAGCTCTGATTACTGTTCCTTTTACTGATTAAGTATGTTGCGTGTTTAACTTGGGTAGCTGTACATTTCAATTTCAATTGCTGGTCTATACTTTATTTCTAAGAGTTTGTTGTTCCATTTCTAGTTGTTGTTCAAACCGGAAGCTATTACTTAGTTCCCATAGATTATAATTATAGATGTTGTTGTTCAATCTTATTCATAGAGATAGTTGTTGTTCCATTTCTTGCAATTCGCAGATCATCATTGCTTTGGTGTGTAGAAGGTTTGAAACTGTAGTGAACATTGACTTATACTGTCTAGTTCCCTTCTTTTGAGTGCTTCTTTAATTGCATCAGTTTATAGAGGGAAAAGTCACTGTTACTATACCCTCAACTGATAAATTGTTGTAGCTTTCTGAACACATGATTTGAATTCCAAATTTCTTTTGGCAAATAGATTTCATTTCAAGCATCCATTTACTCTTGTATTGAGAGCGCTATACTACTAACATTACTCTAACAAATGATTGCCTCAAACTGAGTACACTCTTTGAAATAACAAATCGTTCCTGGATTGACAATTAATGTAGGGTAAATAGAGGTGAAAAAGACCCTTTTTACTGCTCGACACCTTCCTCTTCAAGTTCTGGCAATATTGTTTGAATTGGGATATTCTGTAGTTTTGAATGAGTGGCCACACTTCTTTTTCCTTCTTCCATTCATCCCTTTCTTTGTTTATCCAATCTCGTTGGATAATAGAAATAGCACAAAACAATGCTTCCACATCCTCATCCTTTCTTGAGAGTGCATCTGCAACAAAAAATTTCTTCCCTTTTCTATAGATTATGTGAAAGTCATAACTCAACATATTTGTGACCCATTTTTTCTATTCTTCTAAAGATAATATTTGTTCTAAAAAATATTTTAGACTATCATGATCCATTTTTACCTTGAAGTGTCTTCCCATTGAGTAAGGTCGCAATTTCTTAAGTGCATGTAGTATTGCCAACATTTCCTTCTCATAAATAGCTTGCTTGAGATGTAACCGTAAAAATACCCAATCACCTACATCAAAACATTTTTCACTGCGATGTTGATCTACCTATTTTTTCATTCGATTCTGCACGAAAGTGGTGTTATCCTTTAAAAGTTGGAGAACTTGTTGTTGATGCTCGATGTGATATTTCATTGCTTGAACCTTTTTCTTCTTGATATTTCCTTCTATCTTGAGAGTTTGAGGAGTGGTAATTTCTTCCAATGATTTACAAGATATGGTTGGATTGATTTTTTGATGCTCGATGTGATCTTTCACTTCTTGAACATTTTTCTTCTTGATATGCCCTTCTATCTTGATAGTTTGAGTGGTAATTCCGACCAATGAATTACAAGATATAATTGGATTCATTCCTTCTTTCTCGATGTGATCTTTCACTTCTTGCACCTTTTTCTTCTTGATATGTCCTTCTATCTTGAGAGTTTGAGGAGTGGTAATTCTTGCCAATGCTTTACAAGATATGGTCTAATTAATTTCTTCTTTCTCTGGGGT
>APFE031402416.1:0-11285 GCA_000404065.3 Pinus taeda | reverse complement strand
GCTCTGATACCAAATGTTATGAAACCAGCTCAAGAAAAGATAGAAAAGATAGATCAACGCCTTAGAATTCAGCCTCTTCGAGGGGGAAACTTTCTTTACATTACATAAATGAACAATTCTTGGATGATACAAATGACAAAACCTCCTTTCTATATATAGGAGTCTAAGGAGTCACAATATAACCCAACCGACCTAACAATAATAATATAAAGCCACAAAAATAACAATAGAGGGATTCTATGGGGCACAGTAATAACAAAATGGGGGCAATAGGGGCACAAAAATATTAATAAGCGGTATAACTACACTAGTAATGGGGTAATCACTAGTATTATAGGGACCCAACATTTTGGCACCTAAAAAATAAAAAATACACTAAGTAAATCAATCAACAAGCACAGGGAAATGAGCCTAGCTGATAAGCACTAATCATTGGAGATGAAACCCAGTATCACAATGAATAATAGAGAGAGGTGGCCAAATGTACAGTTACGGTTACTCTAGACCTTCACTAAAACCTCAGATTGAGGGGCCAAGTACTCTTGTGAAGATGAGCACCCTCCCAAAGAAAGAAGACAAAGTAGGTCCATCTGTGTTAGGTACCAAGGCAGCTTGCCTAAGTCACCTTGTGTTAGTCCCTAAAAGTATGGCCACTAAGGATACCTAAGATCACAGACACTACTAGGGGGGACATAGTCACAAATAGTATGCTATGTGGGCAGGATACCTGAGCCCCAGACACAGCTCCGATATCTGAGAAGGGATTCTCGATACACAAAATACCCAAAGTAGGTGCAAGCAAAGGCAGGCTCTTCACTTATAGTCCAGTGTTGTCTCATATTTAGCTCGGCTTTTACTGGAGCAATCCCGGTAGTATGAGTGAAGAAGGATTTATCTCTTTAATAACACTAGATTTGGTGTATGATCTTGGGTAGTTTACTCACACTGCCTATCCCAAGATCCTATCTTAAACAAATGTATATTTACTCTAGAAAGAGTTGCTGATTAATTTAAAGTAGATCTTAAGTGTAATTTTTTAGAGTCTTCGATAGTGGTGTTGACATATGAGATTTTATGGGACTCTGACGCAAATCATGCAAAGACAATGCTTGTAAATTTTAATTTCGATGAATACGATGTTTTTGCAAAGGGAGTGTCATTCATACATAAATAGTCATTCCATGCAGCTTTTTCATTACAACACTAGCATAATAGAAAAGAAATTTCAATGCTCACTAACAACAACTTAAACCAAATAATCCATAACTTAACTAGCTAAGCAAAAAAAAATAAAAAATCTTGTTTTTTTCTTTTATGAAAACAAAAACTTTTAAGAAGAAAAGTTATTTTTTTTTTTTAAATATCTTTCAGGACACACATCAGTAAAAGGAAACATAGCTATGGATCGCTTATTAGTCCAGAAGCAAGTTTCCCAACCCTTTGAGGTCATAGACACAACTGTATATGAAAAAATGGGTGACTAACGCTCTGTGCTAGAGGACACAAAGAGTTACTAGAGGCACTAACCCTATGTTTGTGCAGCCACAGAGCTTTATAAAGCTCTGTTTACACTGCTAACTTGCACTAGTTAGGGAAAACACTTTGAAAAAGGGTTGTGGGGATCAGATTTAGGGTTGAGCGATGAAAGAAGAGTGCTGCAAGGTCCTGAGTGGTTAGAAAAGGAATTAAGAAGTACAAGAAGTTTTGGAAGGAGGAGGAAAGTAGGAAATTTTTAGGAAAACTGGGAACTAAAGTGTAGTCCTCAGTGGAGTCACCAATTCTTCTATAGGGATTAATGCACAATGTATGGAGAATGAAGGAACCCTCAAGGTTCTTCCCAGGACCCTTGGAAAACAGTAAGATTATCTACAGTTGTCTCAAAGGTACATTCATGTCCATATTCAATAACTAAATATCAAATCAAAACAGATTCATTACCTTGAGTCTCCATGTAGAGTTGCTAGAGAGCATAATGCAGCTAGGCGGAAGTCCCCTATGACGTCTCCAAATCAAGTCCTACACATAGAAGAGATAAGTATAATCATAGCATAAAACCTTGACAATTAATGCATGAATATACAAAAGACATCTACTTGCACATAACTAACCTACTCATGCGAAAAGGCATTGAATAAACATATAAATTAATTATAGTACCAAAACCATGGAGCAGACAGTACAACTATAGTTCTATATTAATGTCGAAAGAGTGATTACAACCATTGGTTGCATCAACCTTCCCTTACCCCTCCAACTCCTCCCTTTCTCTCCCTTATTACCGACTTCTTATGCTTAGGTCTAAGACTATGCTCGACAATCAAGTATGCTATCATTTCAAATGATCTAACCCTTATCATAATAGCCCTAGCTCTACTTATGTAGCATGCGAGTTTTGGGTTGCCAATTTTCTCCATGAGTTTCCTTAGGTAAAAGCAATGATATTGCCATTCTTTTAAGCTCTTTCCCATTTGCCTACTTCATTAGGATTAGAAATCCACCAAATAGGTTGAACTTTGATGCTTCCTTGCTTTTCTGAGTTGATTTAGGAAAGAATATAGGATATTTCTTAGTCAATTTTCTCCTTTGACCCTTAGATCCTCATTAGGGTTCACTAAAGCTATCCCTGAGGTAACACGTAGAGTTACTTGGGTCACTACCACTCCCTTAGGCTTGCAGAGAAGCTTTATAATGTAGGTTGTCAATGTATATGCAGCGTTAGCTTGGAAACAAGGCTTGTGAACATGATCATTGCTTCACTCATCATGTCCTTCCCCTCTGAGCTGATGAGGAGGTCATTTTAACATATAACAATGACAAGCCACATCATCGTACTGGACCTTCATCATTTGCAATGCCAGGTATAAATTACTCATATGGTCATCAGCTGAGGTCCCCTTCTCGGAGTTGAACTTCAGGAGGTGTTTCTTAGAATGGTGATGATTAAATCTAGGGTGGAAAAGGACACGAAATCCATTACCTTTTGATTCTCTATCTATGCCTGATCCCCCACTAGTGTGAAGGGGTCACCTGCCTTCCCCTAGAGGCACTCTGAGGTGTCCTAGACCTCTAGTGTTTCTGACATTCTCAGTATTCCTTAGGTTTCTCATTAGATAATAATTTTTGTAGAAGTTTATGTAGTCTCTAAGGTAATCCCTGGTTCCCAACCCCAAGATCCCTTAAGCATTCCCTATGAGAGGTTGATTGTTAACTAGGGTTTCCTCAGTGAGGCATTGATCATTTCCCTGCCTCTCCCCCCATTGTGACCAATTGTTCTGGCCGATGAAGGCATTCCTAGGGTCACCCCCCTCATCTTCGATATTTATTTCCAACACTTTGATAGATAACCTCTCAACAACATCTGCATAGTCATATAGCACTAGGACAATTAACTACGATATGTAGTTAACAAGGACTCCTTGACGTGTGTGATGAACCATGGAGGTGCGTGGATTAGATAGGGAGTTAGTGGTGGGAATGCATTTCAGACCCCTGGCGAACTATTAAGTAATAGGGCACAGAGACCTGATTCATTTTCTTGTGACTTCAAACATGGGAATTTCCTCTCCTCCAACAGCATCTTCAAGAGGGGGAAGTTAGGAGTCTTCTTCATTTGGCCATGTGCAGGCTACCCCATAAGGGGGATTGTACGGTATTTCAGGGGTGTGGGAGGACAAGGTTGTTTACTAGCTTGATGAGAAGTTTTTGTGTGAGGGCGTGGATTAGTACTTGCCATGGCCCTCCTTCTAGTGCCAAATCTATTGGCGTGCTAGAAATTTTCACCAACAACAAAAGGGATCTCTCCCGTGAGGTTCCCAACTAGATCCTACACCGTTTGTTATAGGGATCTCTTCTGGTATTTACATCTAGCTGTCGTTCAGTTGTTTTTGTGATTGCTTCGGACGGAGGTGGAATATAAAATCAATTGAAAGCATGGACTTCAATAAACACATGGAAATAATTGAAAAATATCTTGTGACATACAAACCATGAATAGCCAGACTATAAACAACATAAACCTTATGTAATGTTATTGTTAGCATGCTTGAAATAAGACTCATGTTTGCCAAGATAGAGTGATTAATGATTGTAAGTTAATTTACAATGATCAAACATTTATGATCTTAAATAAATGTGCAGTCAAAACAAACTATACCAATACCAACGAAATAGTTCACCAGCACAAGCATAGAGTTAGTGAATCAAATACCATCCATACGAAGCACCACAAATTTTGTAGTATGAGAAAACACGTGAGGAGACTGCACATCAAAGAGCTTTCAGGAACATCTAATCCATCAAGTGAAGAAAATACTCATGGCATTATGACATAAAATATATGAAGAATCCAATAGTTGAAACATACAATCACTCCTTCCATTAATTAGAAGAACATAAATTCTCTTAAGAAATATATATATCTCCAAAAAAGTCCTCAGCGAAAGGTCTTTACAAATGAGGCTTGTGGTTATATTTATAGAGTGAGGGTGACTCTTGGCCTACCCTTGACTCATGAACTTCCTCATGACTCTTCATCTACCATATGACTTTTGGTATTCCACATGACCTTTCGTACTCAAAAATGTTCTATGCTACTAAGGTAGATACATCACAAAAAATAAGTTGTCAACCTAATTTATTAATTTAGCAATGGAAAGTTCTGGAATGTCAAGACCGAGCTATTCTGTCAAATAGCTATGTCATAAGTTATATTCTACTACAATGGGAGTGATATTTGGTTGTTCTTTATCATGTCAGTGCAGGCACTCGACTGCCTCCGGGATGAGGGTCGTTTGTTTGGCATGCACCTGGTTGTTTAGGGTTACTAGTTTGGTGTAAATCCTCATTGGTTCTACCACATAACGCATCATATTTTCTTTGGTGATTGGCATGTCCTCTGTACAAGCTGCTTGTTTATATGTTTCTACCAATGCTTCGACTTTCTTGGAGATCTCATCCTGCCTCCTTACCTGTCCGACTTCTCCTATAGAGGGGACCCCATGAGATTGGATCATAGATTCTAAGCCATTTAAAAGATGTTTGTAGGATTCTAATACCCTATCAACACCTCTGGTCAATTTTTCCGTAGATTGAATCTTGATGCGAATTTTAACCTTTGAATTATCCATGGTGATCGATTCCTTCTTAGGGACCATCGCTGGTGCTCCTGGGTATGTGATAGACCATTTTTGTATCTTATCTAAAGCATTATAGCCTCCTTTAGCATCGTGACTCTTTCTTTTGTGTGGGATTGGATGGTCACGATTGGGGCCATTTTATGATGTAGTTTGGACATCTCTTCATAGACTATTGCCATGGCCTCCCCAAGGGCCTCTATTTATGCTTCGATTGTTGCCTAAAATTCTGTTGCACTTGAGTGATCTAAATGGAGTGTCACATTCTCTTCCTCTTCCTACCTTCTCTCCTACTCTGTTATGGTGGGCCTTAGTTCAGATGCTTAAATCATGTTCTAAGGTTGTGTAATCTGCTTATTCATCCAGGCGACATTGTTTTTTATGGTGGCAACAAAATTTGTCCCGACCAAGGCAATCATTTGCGGGTTTGTTGTGATAGTTGGCATGATTTCCTTGGACGTGGTTACTAATTAAGGCTCAGCTGGATTCCTGGCACAATATTTTTTCCTCTCTTCCACAATATTGAGGCTAACTTTGTCGAATCTGACCCTTGTGAGGTTAAGGAACTCCTCTTCCTGTTCCTCTAAGAAACCCACTTCTTGCAGAGGAGGTGTTCGCTAGTGAGGGGAGGGGTAGGAGGCACATCTAATGGGGGAACTTCACCTTTCCTTATACCCAGCTCGGTTCTTTTGCTAGTTTCTCCTTGTTTGATTTCCCTGACTTCCTTTTCTTTGTTCCTCCTTGGTTCATCCTATTATCACCTCTTCTCTTGATTTATGAGCGCTTGTTGCCTCTCTAGCTCTTCTTCCATATTTTCAGCCCTCACTCTAATCTCCTGTTCTCCTCCTATTGTTTTCTCTTATCTACTTCTTCATGTGCCCTTCTTTCTTCCTCTTGTTTTCTCTTTTTTATTTCTTCATGCACCCTTCTTTGTTCCTCCTATTTTCTCTTTTCTGCTTCTTCCTGCACCCTTCTTTCTTCCTACTACTTTTCTTATAGCTGTTTCTCCTTTTCTAGCTCTTCTTATCGTCTCCTTTTCTCACTTTGGCCTTGGCCACTGGAATATTGATATTGTTTAATTTTTAGCTCTCTTTCCCTCCTCAGCACTTTCTTTTTCCTTGCTAAGGTGGTGTTCCTTTGTTTGAGTGTTTCATTAATGTCCTCCTCTTCGTGGTTGCTCAAGACGTCTTTGACCTCCTTTCCTTTTCACTTCTTAGATTCCCTAGTGCCTTTTAGTGCCTCATGCTATCTTTTCTTTATGGTGGAAGCTCTTTATTTAAGGCTCACATCTTCGTTGGAATCTTTGAGGAGCTCTTTATCTCTGGCCTACTGCTTGCTTGGGCTAAATTTCCTTGTAGCGTAATACTAATTTTTTATCCCATCCTCGTGATCATGTTTGGTATGAGAATAAGACGAGCTAAATTTTTCCTTTCTGCAGTGGGCACTACGACTTTCTCGAGATCATATTTCTGGTAGTCAAGGTTCAAAAAATGGCTCCCCTTCAATGCCACAGCCTCTGCCTCTACCTATTTAATTTTTTCCACCACATATGCTCCAATGGTGAGAGGGAAGTTGAGCCATGGTTTCTTTTTGCCTTTGTTCAATACACTTGAAAAACCCTATGTCATTTGGTAGCAGACGTCTCATAGGAGCGTCTTGTCTGTGGTGAACCTGGGTAGGGCATGGGGAGCCTTATGGGTACCGAACACTCTTATGAATGTTCCTTCTTGAATGGGAAACTAGTGTGATACCTTGACCACAGGGTTCATAGACCTTTGTGACACGCATGGTGGTTCTTCCCTAAATAGTAGGTGGTACAATGCGATGATCAAATATTCAGAGATTACATCTATCATACCTTTCCCAGAAAACCTTCTAATGGCAGTGCATGGGATCGGTTGCTGATGAATCCCAGTTGCAGCTCTAGTGCTCAAAGTAGCATCTCAAGCAGACAATCTCTAGGAGGTATGAAGACATAGAGAATTCTGAAGGCTATTCCAGTTGTGGAAACAACATACATGAGGGGGACCTAGGTGCCATGGAAAGCATTGCAATCTACCTTACCATATAAGTGACACATCATCGCAGCAATTAACTGATATACATTACACAACCCCTCTATCTTGTATGCCTGATCCATTTTGACTTGGAACTTTGATGGGTATTTCCACCACTCCCTTAGGATGTCTTTCATTAGGGTCATGAAACTAGAGAGCCACATACTATTGAAAACCTCCTGCCTCTTCGGGAGTCTGTAGTAGGCGGTGATGTCTACAAAGGAGATTATGGCTATGGGTGCTCTGCATGGTCCTTGATCATCCATGAATCCATATCCATATTTTGCAAGATCAATTCAATAGTTTTTGTTCATGGGAAGAGGGGGCTCCACTGCTACCTTCTGTAACTTTGACTTCTTAACATTTATGTATACTGGGAAATCCTCTTGGGTTTATGGAATGTCTAGCTTTGAAAATTCTTTTTAGATGTTGTACTAGGAGAGCTTCGTGGTTCTATTGATATTGCAAGCTGTGTCCCCAAGTATGGGTGGCTCCTCATCTTGGTAGGTCTCCCATGACTTGCTTCCTGAGCCTCTGCGATTAGCCTTAGTGGTTGGGGGATCCATTTCCTCTTTCAAGGAGGAGACGGATATGCACTTGACATCTAGGTCACCCTGCATGTCAAAAATAAAATCCCATGATGAGAGAGACAACATGCAAAATCAAGAGGAACTACAAAATAAAAGGGGTTTCAGCAGGTGATAGGCTAGTCATAGGAGAGGCAGTTCATGAGGCCGTAAAGATAGAAGTGCAACTAGGTGACTTGTCATATAGTTCATAGGTTGATGGGGTCGTGACGTCGCAGGAAGCAAGGTCACGGGTTGATGGGGTCGTGAAGTCACAGGTTGCAGGTTGATGGGGTCATAAAGTCATAAGTCACAGGGTTGTGGGTTGATGGAGGTCGCAAGTCATGGGCTGATCGAGTTGCGAGGTCACATGCTGCAAGGTCATAGTGGGGGGAGGAAAGCAATTTGAGGCTTTAGGAGGTCTCTGATTCTTTCAGCTAATGTGGTTAAGGCTTACTGGATAAAACTAGGAAGGCTAGGGTTGACGAATGGCCAAGGTTTGGGTCAAGGAAGAGTCAAAATGGCTAGGGCAACTACTCTCTAGAATTGAGGTGAAAACACCAAGTAAAATGGGCTAAAACCCCTTAGGAATGGGATGCAGAAGGTCGGCGATGCAGAAAAATATGCCTAGGAGAAAATCATGACTACTAGGAAGGCGAAAGGTCACTTACCTAGAGCAAATTGCACATGTGCCCAAGTCAAAAACCTTCCTCGTCCTCCGTGCGATGAAAGGAGTCTTTATAATGAAGTTAGGTGACCATCGCTTTTATAGCTTTGGTCACACGTGTGAGGTCGCATGGGTCTGTTAGGTCCCTATAATACTAGTGATTACCCCATTACTATTGTAGGTGTATCCCTTATTAATATTTTTGTGCCCCTATTGTCCCAATAGTTTTATTACTATGCCCCATAGAATCCGTCTATTGTTATTTTTGTGGCTTTATATTATTATTGTTAAGTCAGTTGGGTTATATTGTAACTCCTTAGACTCTTATATGTAGAAAGGAGGTTTTGTCATTTGAATCATCCAAGAATTTTTCATTTGTGTAATGTAAAGGAGGTTTCCCCCTTGAAGAGGCTGAATTCTAAGGCATTGATCTCTCTTTTCTATCTTTTTGTGAGCTAGTTTCATAACATTCGGTATCAGAGCTTTGGATTTTAGGGTTTTGCTGCTCCAAATAGGTCATCATGGCATTTTCTCTATAGCTTTTATTCTATGACATTTTAGAAGCAGAAAAAATAACCCATTTTATGCGAAATTGTACTGAACCTCAAATCTGAATTTCAGAGCTTTTCGCATTATATTTACGGAGATATGATCTAAGGAAGTTGGTATTTTTGCAGACTCTGGAATTACATTCCAAACAGGTGACCTGGGGAAAATCATCATAACTTTCTCTCTGAGCACCAGATTGAAATTTTGTAAGAATGTACAGAAAGAGGACACCCTATAGTTTCTTGTATATATTTTTCAGTGGCAAAGGTTGAAACAATGACACGTTGCACTTCATACAGGTTGACTCTATTGGAAAGGTCACTAATCAGGTCATCTTGGGAGATTGTGCATAACTCTTTCTCGGAGAATCCAATTTGGATCAGACTGGTGGCATTGGAAAGAGGACGTGGAGGGCCACTACAGATCATAATTTCAGAATTGGATGATCCAAAATTACAAAGATACATCAATTCAATATCAAGCTCCTACAAAGTGAAAAAAGGTGTGTAGTTTTTGTTAAATTTTTGCATAGCCTTGGTTTGAAAAAATAGTTTGAAGGAATTCAAAGGGCATAGTGAATCATTATTATTGGTAATTGATTCCCTGAGGAAAGAAAATGCAAACATCTAGTAAGCAACCTGAAAGATCTAGCATGACTCATGAAGAAGAGGAAGAAATGCAACATGATATATCAAAATTATTAGACAAAGTGCAACAAGTGTCACTTGCACAAAAAGCAACAGAATCTAAGATGGATGGTTTAAAGAAAGATGTAGAAGCTAAGATGGATGGTTTAAAGAAAGATGTAGAAGTTGAGATGGATTGTTTAAAGAAAGGCATAGAAGCTAAGATGGATGGCATGGAAGCTAAGATGGATGGCATGGATGATAAGATGGAAGAATTGAAGATAAATATGAATAAGTTGCTACAATAAATGGTCACTAATGGTGAAAGGGTAGTAAAGGAAAATCATGATGAGAACAAAAGAAATGTTAAGCATGATTCCATAGACTCTAATGTTGGATCAAAGACCCACCATATTCCAAACCCACCATATTCCAAAAATCGATATCAGGAAGTTTGATGGCAAGGATTCCACAACATGGATATTACAGATGGAGCAAAGTTTTGATGTCAACAATGTGCAAAACACACAATAGATACGTATTGCAACTTTATCTTTGGAACCAAATCAGTTTGTATGGTATCAATGGTTTTGCTCTAGTAAACAAATTATCACTTGGGAAATTTTTACGGAAGAATTGACAACACATTATGAGGATACAAAAAGAAACACTTTTTTTAGCCAATTGATAAGTCTCGAACGAAAGGGTTCAATAACGGAGCACATTGAGGAGTTCCAAAAATTGAACATAAGGGTAAAAAATATTCCAGAGAAGCATAGGATTGATGTGTTAGCAAATACACTAAAGGTCATAAGTGTACTGAGAAGAAATTATTCTACATAGATTGTGAAGAGGAAGAAGAAAAGGAGCAAGAAAGGTCAAAGGAAGAGGATATACTCCAAGAACAAAGCATAGATAAAGAAGAAATGAGTCCAACCATATCTTGTAATGCATTGGCTGGAATTACCACTCATCAAACCATCAAGATAGAAGGACAAATCAAGAAGAAAAAGGTAATAATGTTGATTGATTCAGGAAGTACCCACAATTTTATTCATTGTAAGATAGCAAAAGAATTGAATTGCTTCCTATATCTAGCACCACAGTGTCAAGTGATGATTGCAAATGGAGGAACAATAAATTTCTCTAGAAACTGCCATAATATCAAGCTATCCATGGGAGAATATGTATTGACTAGCCCAATGCTTTCCATTCCAATGGGAGGTGCTGACGTTGTATTAGGAGTCCAAATGCTAAAATCCTTGGGTACAATAGCCTTTAATTTTCAAGAACTTTTCATGAATTTTTTTGTGGAAGGAAAGGAAGTTGAATTAAGGGGTATTGCAGGGAAACCAAGAAAGATAATCAGCTCTAACGGTATGACAAAGCTTCTAAAAAAGCAACAAATGGGTGTAATTGCACAATTATGTTCGCTAGATTTTTCCACATTGGAATCATCTATTTCTTTAGATCTCCAAAAATTCTTGGACAATCATTCCAAGGTATTTGAGACTCCCAAAGGTCTCCCACCTATTCATGATCATGATCATGCTATTCATCTGATTCCACGAAGTGTTCCTCCAAACATCAGGCCGTACAAATATCCCTATGCCCAAAAGAGTGAAATTGAATGTATGGTTGCAGAAATGCTAGAGGTTGGTATAATTCAACCTAGTCAAAGTTCTTTC